>VZTO01021670.1:0-47185 GCA_013400615.1 Syrrhaptes paradoxus
CAACCCAAACCGTCCTGTGATCCTATGATTCTGTGTAACACAGGGCTGTGGAGAAACAAAGAATGAAATCCATGCAAAGTACAGAGATGCTACAGCTGTGAATGCCATATAGGTGGTTCAAAGGAGTGGATGACCTTGATGAAGTCACTTGACTTCTTTGTTTTCTCATGAGGCTCATAAATGCCTGACTACATCCCATGCATGTACGGCAAGATAACCCCCTCACCGCAAAAAAGACGGTCATGCTCACCGCTGGCATTAAAAGATGTCAGCAGTTTCCCTTCAGATGTGTGCATGTGTGTGACTTGGTGCGATGCATAGCACATACTAGGTACCCTCTAATAAATCGTTCTTTCAAGGCTTTTTGCTAGATATTTAATTTTCTTGCTGAATAACAGTTTAAAGGTCACGCGGATCGGTGACACGTGCAAAATGAATGAATGTTACTTTTGGTGTGCCTGTGCAAGATTAAGGCCTCTCGCAGACTGCTTTATATGCACAGAGTTATTGTATTTTCTTGTAAAAAAATCAATAAAAAAGTATTAAACTAAAAACCCTGAGCAGAATATTTTATGTCTTATTAAGCTACTTACGGGTTCAGCTAGGATAGCAAGGGTCCTATTAATCAATGCTTTAAGTTGACTCCATGGTGAGTTGATGAGTTGAAAAATTTGTTAAGATCCCTTTTTGTCTCTCTTTAGAGGGTCTTAATGTAGTAGATTTTGTGAAGTGAGCATGCGTTTGTGCCATTAGCAGCAAGTTAACATTGCATGATTTAACATTAGAGACATCATTTATTGAGCTTATGCTTAAAAAACAAAAGCCGGTGTTTCCACTGAAATGTGCTCTGTGATGATCCAATTTTACAATCGTTTTCTCAAATGAAAAAATTCATGGTTACACTATTGACAGCTGCTGTTAAATTGTTCCAGATGGGATTACACTAGAGGTAGACTACTCATCCACATAAAGGCTCCAGGAAAAGATCCTAACAATTTTAGTTGTGTGACTCAGGAAACAGTCATGCCTTTTAGAGCACAGGTACTATTGATAGTCTAGAGAAGTGCTGTAGGTAAAGGATAAACATGAATCAGAAATAATAGCAAGCAGGTAAGGAGCAGGGAGGTAGAGAACTTGCAGAAAAGGAGAAGACTTGGGGCCGAGTCATGCTTTTTTTTTTGACTGAATGAAAATATTCGTAAGGCATGAGTGAGTAGCAGGAGCAGTGGTTGGGTTTTTGAAGCAGTGCCAACCTATAGACTGTTTCTACCCGTAAGATAATTAGTACCACAGTGTAGTTAGAGAATAAAGAACAAAGTGAAGATAAGTATTGTTGAGGGCTTCTGTTTAATTTACGAGGAAATCTAGGTAAGCAGATAAATATAATATGTTCCTCTTAAAATGCTACAGGTTGGTATTAGGTTTTGGAGAGCACATCAGCAGTTTGTAAGGATAGAAACAACGGTTCAGAGAAATACATCCATAGCTTTTAAAATCACTTTTTTGGGGTTGAATTTCCTTTTATTGAAATACATTTTATTTAAATACTCTGTATTACTCCTATTGAACTGTAACTCAATTCTGTGTCCTGAATAGGGTGCTTCAGTCAAAAAGTACCTGGGGAAGGTTAGTCCATTGCAGTTCAGTCCTTTCTCCAAGCCCTGCCGCCCCTGCAGTAGCCGGTGTGTGGTTGTGATTCTATAGCGCAGATCTCCTTTTTTCACATTTCTGTTTGTGTTCTCAGGCATGGTGCCAGCAGGTCTGGTGTTCTCAAGGATCTAGAAGAGGTGGATCTTGTTTTGAGGCTTGGAAAGGTGCTTTGGACCGGACTGATTTGCTCATTGTTTGNCGTGTAGCTGGTACAATGTGCCATCAACAAGCTGCTGGCAGAAGGTCACATTGTTAGTAAATAGGTCTCTAACATTGTTTGCTCCAAGCTGCTTTGTGCTTTGATATATATATATATATGGCATCTTCTTTTCCAGGTTGAAGATGTGAAGCATATTGTAAAAAAGCTCAGAGCTGACATGCTTCAGGCTTGGAGCGTCCCACATGTGTGACTGTTCTGAACTTCTGCCAGGATTCCTCTAAAACCCTCAGGAACTCCAGGTAAGCCGTGATCAAGCAGTAGGCATTGGTAGCTCTATAATACTTTTTTTCCCACTTGTGTCTTATAAGCTTTCCTGTTTACTGCCTTCTGCTTGCCTCAATCTTTTGTTGTGTTTTTTCCGTAAGGTGCTGGACTATAGGGGACATTTGGTATCTCATGTTCTGCACAGCTCCTATCGGAAAGAGCCTCTGTCCTCCACAGGGATACAAAGAGTGATTAAAACTGGATAAAAACATGCTGATTCCAATGAAAAATAACAAAGAAACAATGCATATGCTGAGCATTAGTCATATAAATAATTCAGCGAGTTATTTTAAATAGTTAGCACATTTGGTGAAAATATTAAATGGATATTCAGTTTTTGCAAAAGAAAAAACATTAGATTAATTGGAAAAAAAAATGCTTATCTCAGAGCTGCACTTGTTGCTGTTATGACTGTCATGGCTGGGATGGTGGCACATCAGAGCATCAGCCACGAATCATAAATAAGGATTCTCTGGTTCTCTGTTACTCAAACATAACGAGAAAAGCCCATTGTTGCCCTAGAGCCTATATGGAAACAGAAAAGGGCAAGTGGGATTCAGATGCAGAAAGGGATACAGTCCTGGACTGCTGGGGGACACAACTATGCACCACCACAAACATGTCACAGCTTTCAGCTGCTGTTACGGAGGAGTGACCATCCCACCCTGAGTACTGTACCTCTGAGTTTATGGGGCCGTATTTTCTTTCTCTGCCTAGATTTGAAAGATTTAGAACAATTATTCAGGCTCCTGAACGTCAGTGAGGTAGTCTGGAGGAAGAGCGTGGGTTGCTAGACACATGGAAACCCCAGATACGTTTGTCCCCTGCACAAATCAACTCTACGGAACATGTGGAGTGAATTCAGTGCTACCAAAACCATGCTGAGCTCACGGGGGCTGTGCTGCATGATGCCTGTGCACACAGACCTGTTTGGGCAATCCTGATCACCAACACGACATCTCCCTGCCCCTTCTCTTTCCCTGTAAACCCGTGACGTCAAGAACAGCAGTGGGTTCTGCTGATGGTGGTGTTAGGCCTTGGTCCCACAGTGGGCTTGGCGCAGGGTATAACCTTCTGAACAAGTGCAGTAGCATCACTTGACACCTCAGTAGAAGGTGTTCAGATCTCGTCTTGTCTAAGGCTTCCATTAGTGGAAGTCAAACATCGTACTCCAGCCTTGGGTGATGGCTTAGATGGATGAAAGAAAATTAAAACTTTCAACTCCCTGCCCTAGAGGGAGAACATAATGATCCAGACCAATCCCACTTACCTCTTTGAAATTATTGTTATCTTTTTAAAGGAAGTCAGTGATTTATGAGATGTTTAGTGGGCAAAAACCTCTGCAAACACTGGGCTGCCTGGGTTATAAATGATCTGTACACAACTTGGGATTTTTCTGGTAATTCATATGCTGTCTATCTATGACTAGTGCTTCTTTCTGTAAGTTGCAGAGCATACAGAAATAAAAATGATTTGCTGTGCTTGGGTGTAGCTTAGGCAGTGGTAATTACTGCATGGAAAGGTACTCCACTTTATTGATGGGCTGATGCACAGCTCATTTGAGGTTTCCTCCTTTGCTCCAGCATAAAGGAGAGAAAACAGAAACAGAGGAAACAAAACTGTCCACAAGAAAAACATTCAAACTCGTTACCGAGAAAGATCTGCACTACGACCTGTACAAATGCAGAAATACAGAAAATACAGACAAAAAAAAACCACTACAAAGAATACAGAACAGGCAGTCTCTGACCTGGAAATACTTTAATAAGAACAGAAAGCAAGGACCAGCAGGAAGATAGAGAGAGACCGGGAGTGCAAAGAAACAACGCAGAGTTAAAATCAGTATAATAGGTTTACTTAGCTACAAGTAGGTTTGAGATACAAACCCAACAAGCAAGAAAGCAACACAATTTGCAAAGGTAAAGCGCTTTCCAGGAGAAGTACGAGGTGGGATAGTGTTTAGTTTTAAGAGTGACTTGGTGGGTTTTATTTTGTGCTCTGATAGGCTGTATGGCTAATCAGGGTTGCACCATGACCTTGGGCTTTTACCTACATCGTGTGAAGGAGACTTTCTCCTGGGGTGATGAGCTAGTCTGACAGGAGGCGCTTGGAGAAATGAAGCAATTTGGCCAAAGACTTATGACGAGTTTGCCATTGCAAGGCTACCCTGCTCTGGGTTTGGTGGTGGTCGTCCTTTGCTCATTCTTCCAGACTGCGTGTTCGTAGGCAAGCTCTTAACTGCTGGTGTCATCATCCCCGAATTCTTGTCTGTCACTGCAGACACTNAGTCTCTGACCTGGAAATACTTTAATAAGAACAGAAAGCAAGGACCAGCAGGAAGATAGAGAGAGACCGGGAGTGCAAAGAAACAACGCAGAGTTAAAATCAGTATAATAGGTTTACTTAGCTACAAGTAGGTTTGAGATACAAACCCAACAAGCAAGAAAGCAACACAATTTGCAAAGGTAAAGCGCTTTCCAGGAGAAGTACGAGGTGGGATAGTGTTTAGTTTTAAGAGTGACTTGGTGGGTTTTATTTTGTGCTCTGATAGGCTGTATGGCTAATCAGGGTTGCACCATGACCTTGGGCTTTTACCTACATCGTGTGAAGGAGACTTTCTCCTGGGGTGATGAGCTAGTCTGACAGGAGGCGCTTGGAGAAATGAAGCAATTTGGCCAAAGACTTATGACGAGTTTGCCATTGCAAGGCTACCCTGCTCTGGGTTTGGTGGTGGTCGTCCTTTGCTCATTCTTCCAGACTGCGTGTTCGTAGGCAAGCTCTCAACTGCTGGTGTCATCATCCCCGAATTCTTGTCTGTCACTGCAGACACTTGAGGTGCTCAGTCGGTGCCCATCAAGTTATCAGGTTCTTGTTACTGTTCCTGATCTATTTCCATACTCTCTGTAAAGTTTATAAGCAGTTTGTAGGAACAGGTGAAGTTAGGCGTCATATTCCATGTACGCAGGAATGAATAGAAGCCATGCAGCACAGGCGTTGCTTTTGGAAGAAAAGGGGAAGGCAGACACAGAAGGCTGCTGGATTTTTGGCTCTTCTAAAAATCAGGCTACTGGTTAGTAAATCTGGATCTTCAAAATAAGAAGTCCTTGTGGGAACTGTTACTCTGCAGGAGAGTGATCAACCTTCCAGTACAACAATTCTCAAAGCTTTTTGATGGTGTGAGTGACAGTGATGTGTCCTACTCACGCACATCTTATGAGTGGGTCAATCCAGTATACTTTTGCAAAATGCTACATGCTTTCTAAATGTAAGACACATTAGATTAGTCATTTAGAAGCTGTATAAAATGAACGTGTGCATATATATCTTAACCTTATAAAGCTAGGGACAAAATTCTGCAAATACTAAATGCATTATTTTTTCCTTTTGTGGTTATCCAAATGCAGTTTAACAAAAATATAGCTGGCAGCTGCAAAGACTCATGCAGCATCATGATGGTCATGTAGGAGTTGTCAGAGGATATGAAAGAGACTAGGATGGTTGGGAGAAGTCTGTTTTCCCCAGCAATATCAGTCTAAAAAAAATAAACACATTTTTCAAGCTCCAAGATGAGCGTTTCTGGCAACAGTTCAGTTTGTGCGTCATACCAGTTCAGTCTGAGTGGTGGATGAGTTCGTGCAGAGGATAGGAATGTGATGTCCCTCCCTTCTTCTCACTGTGGAATACCTGAAGGTGCCAAAATGAACAGCTAGGTCGGTCAGGACTTTGCTTTTTGGGGTTCATCAGATAAAGGAAGTTTGGGTGGAGACTGTACCGCATCTGACAACTTGTGTGTGCTCAGTGTGCAGCCACACTGCATAGGAAATACCCTCATCTGCATCGTTGTTGAATGAAGGGTCAAACTCAAGCTGACATGGCTTTTGTGGGTGTTTGCTTCTCTGTGCAAAACCCACGACAGCATTATGCCTCATCACAGCGGTACTCGGGCTACAGAAATGTGATTGTCTCCTTGCCTGGGTGTGTAACTCCCTGAACAATGTGTGTGCAGTGAAAATGAGACATCCCTCTGGGGCTTTCCGGGGCGCAGGTACAGTGTGCCAGCAACGTGCAGTGAACCAGGACTTTCGGCTCACAGCACCCACAAGGGAAATTGTGTGGAAATTTAGGAATTCCTCTGCCCTTTGCTTATCCCTTTGAAAATGTCTTCCTTTGGAGCCTCGACACGTGTTGAAGGTATCTAACCCTAGGTACTCTGACTTTGAATTATTATCTTGCATGCCAGAAACACTAAACAACAGCTATCCCTAGCACAGCACAACATAAATAAAACTGTGCTTGTAAAAACGTTTGGGTTTTAGGTCATAAGACTGTATATTGTCTTTTTCCTGACTGCCCTGTTTTTGAGGTCTGCTTGCAGGGAGACAGGACTAGCACCTCATCAGTGATTCATTTCCTAATGAAATGGAAACTGGCATCAGGAAAGGAGAAAAAAGAAAAACTGGAGGAAAAAAAGGCAAGATAAATGGCTGGCTTTCTGAAAAGCATGCAGTGAAACAATGGGACTAAATGAGATACATTCCTGACAAAGATCTCTTCTGTTCTCTAAAGGCTTTTATTGTACCTAGAGTTATGTTTTATCTTTAAAAAGTGGTGTTCTTTATTTTATGTGAGCTCTCTCCCACTCGCCCTCTTTTCTGCTTGCTGAGATTTAAGTAAGCTCTTGTAGTGCACTATCTCTGATCAGGCTTAAAGATTTGGAAAGCCCTGAGTTTGCAAGGATAAAAAAGGCCTTAGTATCTAGACACTGATAGATCTGATTCATCACCTCAGGAGGACATTACCACACAGCCTGTGCCACAGATTGTCTTGATAACAAGCTCTGGATTTTTCTTGGCATGCACCTTCATTTAAAGGTCAAAGCTCTTCCAAAGAAAGAGGAATTGCTGGGTTAGAAAGAAAAAAAGTGGTCACATTATCTTGACAAAGCCATACTCTTCCCTGAGGCCAGGGGATTTAGAGTGAGAGCAGTGGGCCTGATTCTAGCTGCATAAAAGATGGTTTTTTGCTGCTCTGAGCTCTGCAGAGGAAGCAGGACTGCCCGGGATGGCAGCCCTGGGTTAAGTGTCTGGCTGGGGCAGGTGGACACAACTCCTGCTCCTTCCCCACTTGAAAGCAAGCAAATGGCAAAACAGGGACGTGTCAGCCACAGTCCCTGCAAGACCCTGACATGTCACACGAGGAGAGAAGGACACCCAGGTTGGTGGCTCCCCAGTCCTGCTCTGGTTTTATCTAGCAAAAATGAACACCTCCAGTTTTACACCAAAATGCCTCAGTCTCATGTTTCTGATTTTCCTTCCCTTCAGTTCATATCTGAGCAATAACCCACTGCATAAGATGTGCTAAACTTCATCTGCTCTTAATCAGGATCCCTCCCTGGGTAGCAATTAAGCAGTGATGGCTGCCACTTAATGGAGATGGTAATTTTCACTTAATTGGGGTGTTTTCCAGTGCCTTAGACTTGTGTGGGTCTCTCTGCATTGTCTGTTGCTGGCTTTCTGTGACTTTTTAGCACCAAGACACACAAGCAGTACTTCCCCATTACCTTACCCTGTCTGCTCACTTGACCTTTCTGTAACAGGCAAGGTCAGTCGACATGGACTGTTCTACAAATTCCGGGGGTCAGCTGATCGTGGAGCGATGCCTTGCTCTCTTTAGGAATTTCTCAGGCTCCACACACAATTTCTTTCCTTTCCCCCCACATTTTGGTCTTAAATTCACTAAGAACAGCAATGCAAAGCCTCTCTTATGAATTCAAACCGCTGATGGCACTGTGCGACAGAACTGAATGTCACCATCTAGCAGCACCAGCCCCAAGAGGATCCGAGCCCCAGGAGAGTGGGATTAGGAGCAGATCTAATTTTTTTCTCCAGGCTGCCCTGTAATCTGCTCTGTGACAGCAGCCTAACCTTTTTATCACTCTGCACTGAGATTTCATGATCTGGAAAATTATTCCACTGTGGAGCGAGCTGTGTGTGAATAACTGATTTGGTTTCGGTTGTGAGAGTGGATCAAAAGGAAGCCAGGTTCCCANCATGATCTGGAAAATTATTCCACTGTGGAGCGAGCTGTGTGTGAATAACTGATTTGGTTTCGGTTGTGAGAGTGGATCAAAAGGAAGCCAGGTTCGCTAAACAGCAGTTTGCCCTGTCATAAAGCATTAAAAAAAAAATCTAAACACTGATTTAAAAAATAAATAAAACTGAAGAAGTAATACATGGTTTGGAGCTAAAAAAAAAAACCACACAAAATGTCACATGTTGACATTTTTAGAATTTTTAAATTTAGATTACTGAAGTGACAATATTGGAAATGCACTGCTTGCCTCAGCATTGCCTGCTAGCCTGCTTGATTTAATTTTGAAGAGAAGAAAACGACCAGCAAATGGATAACAATGATCTTTTCCCATGTGCTGATTAAATGAAAAGCCTAGAAGGCACTCCCACAATGGACAAATGAGCAAGTATATCTCTTTAATTGACATAATACCTGTAGCTGGAAATGGTTATATCTTCACAATGTTTGACAACACAAAACACAGATTTTTAAGGGCCAGGGAGCATATTTGAGATAGCAGTTGTCATAAGTAGATTCCATCAAGGCTTCTAGATATTTTCCATTTTAATCCTATCTGTAAAACATTGACTTTTCTAATCAATTGTGAAAGTAAATCTCCAGGATTTGCTAGATTATGTGTGAAATGCAATAGGGAGTACTTAAACGTATCAGTAAATAAACAAACACATAAATCAAAAACTAGAGGGGGAGAAACCAGCACTCGGTATCCTGGCTACAATCCATGTTTATTATTTAACTTTAAAATGACAAATCAATGGCAAAATGGAATTAAGTAGCTGTGTAAGCACAGAAGTAATTTTATCAGTGTATGAGATGCTCGTGTTTTACATTATACAGAACATGGTGTGTTTACTGAGCAAATGCAGAACCAGCAGCGAGAGCTGGAACTGGAGCCAAGGCTGAAGGGAGCAGGGATGCCATCTGAGAGACGGGACCCTGGGGACAGGTTTCTGATGGTAACAGCATGGACAATAATGAGAGAGGGATGCATTCAGGTTCTTCAGAGGAGATAATGAAACTTGCTTTATGATTTGAAGGTAGAGCTGAGCAAGAAGAGGAGAGACCTTGTCTAGAGGTCAAGACTGACGTGGTCTGAACTCGCAGGGTGCTTAAGCACAAGTGATCTGCTGGTGATACAGTTGTTATCCTGGGACTGACCTTGATTAACTAACGTGTGTGTTAGAAGGCATTAATGTTTGCTCTTGTAGTAGAAATGGTGTAAAAGAGAGGTTGCTCAAGCAGAGAGCTGGAACACCGGCACCATGTAAATCTGTACAGATTTTGTGCTGTTCTCTTGGGAATTGCCCCCTTACAGAATATCTCGTTGTAGGTATCTGTTTCAGTCATCACAGGTTGATTTTTTTGGGGGAATTCCTGACCTTGTTGTGATGTAGTTGTATTGTACACTCAATTTTAAATCAGTTTTTTTCGGGAAAATCAGTGAAACTGAAATCTCATCTGTGTGCATATTCAGGGGAAGTGGTATTAGGACCAAAACCAATGAATTAATTAAACATGAAAATAAACTCGTTACGTGATAGAGTTCATGAGAGTTGAAGATAACAGAGATTAATTAAATCACAAGTTGCTACTCCCAAAATTGCATTCTGTGACTGAAAGGCCAGTATACTGTATGGTGATCTGAGAATATGTGAAAATCAAAGGAAACATTTACAACATTTGCCAACTTCAAGTTGCGCAGCTTGTTACAGTGATGTTTTCTGCAGAATAAGGTCTAATTCAACTTGAGTAATATTAGGAAAAAGTTGACTGTATGTGGACATTGGCTATGGATCAGTCCAAAGCAGTCAACAGATGCTGTTTGTTGTTTATCGTTTGCCCAGTTGTCCCAGTTGGGTTGTCTGAAGCCCAGCTCAGATTTGTTTAAACTCAGCCTCAGCTTGGAAAGGTCTGTGGGTTGTTACGATATAACACACATTGAGAGTCTCCCTGGGCCTGCTTGCACCAGAAAACTGAATCAAATTCCTGACACTGAAGTGGGCTCAGATGAAAACAGAAATACCAGGAGTGTTTTTACTGCTGCTGTCTTCCCCATGAGCCAGCCCAAGCCAAAATTGTCCCCTACCTGCATGTCAGAAGGCTCTGAAGTTCATAGTAGGGAAAAAGTGCAATGGAAAAAAAATGTGGAAGCTGCTGAAAAAACAAGGCAAATCAGGAAATTCAGATTGCATCCCGAACAGGGGAATTTGTGGGGTCTATCTTGCAAGAAGCAGTAAGTTTTGAATAACCGCTGAATATGTAACTGTGAATCAGGGTGGCAGAGGGCTGAGGGAGTGTTGCCCTCTCCTCACCAGGCCTCCTAAGCACTGCTGACAGCCAAATAAGTTCTTTGGCTACCTGGTCTCTCTCCCCCACCATGTAAAAGTCAAACTCTGTGTGTAACCCAAATTTTGCCCTCCCCAAATCTTGCAGCCATCTTTGCCTTCCCCAGATCTTGTTGTCATGCTTGAGCCAGCGCCTGTGCGTGCCGCTGTGAAGGGCAGAGCGGAACCAAGGCAGAGGATGGTTCACTGAGGGCACAGTGGTTTTAAATGAAGGAGAAGGGAAAAGAGAACAATTAATTATTTTCCTAAATCGGTGGAGGAATCTCAAAACTACAAAACATCCCACATGGTGGATTTTATGGCTGCTGTAGAGCTCTATTGATGTATTATTGGCATAGGTGCTAGAGAATCGTTTTATACAAGGAAAAAAGAAAGCTGGAGAGTAATTGAGGATTGACTGCTAAATCAACATACAGAGGCTTTCAAATGCTTGAGGGAAACAAATCACAAGACTAGTGGCTGCTTGTGCTTTTGTTGTTATGTGCTGTAGCAGTATTTTATACCTTAGTAGTACCAGGAGACTTCAGCTAAGACTAAAACCAGCTTGGGCTGCATTAAGAATGAATTTTGGGGTCTTTCTCTTTGCCTTCTAGGTTTTCTTGTTTGATTGCCCTGAAGTTGCATTTTCAGCTTTTTCTCTGCAGTCATGAGGACTAGAAACTATTTCTTTGCTCACAAGGCTGAATTGCTGAAGCTGTAGAGAAATCACGAAGTATCAAAGACCTTCAGTGGAGTCGGGTGCTGGCAATGCTGATCTCCTTTCCTCTGAGTTTTCATTTCAATTTTTATTTCAAATCTTCCTGTCTTCAGCAGTCAGTTCGGTTGCTGAAGCTCTTGGGAATGTAGTTGAGTAAGTTTTGACCTTGGTTCAAGGGAGTTACGTTTTCCCGACAGGTAATACTTGGGTGTAGAAGTAATAGTGAGGGTGTTATAGTTGTGACTATTTAAGGAAATGAGCGATGCAAGGTTTGCAGAAAGATTTAGTATATTTTATTAGCTGGTATGATATGGTTGGAAAAGCAGTTTTGGGCACACTAGCCTTTTGTCAAATAGTTTTTTTCAGCCTAACAGCTGGATAAGAAGGGTGGATGCAGGGAGCCCTGTCCCTCATCCTGGCTCTGTCCCTGCCTGCTCTGGGACCTGGGTCAAGTTCATTCTCCCTCTTCCAGGGCTCAGTTTCCTGCTTATAACACACATAACACAGCTGAACGTGTGCAGGAGCGGTGTTTGGTCTAAGGAGCATCAGCTCGATAGATCCTTGGCTCAAGAGCTGAAATATCTTGTCTGTACTTTACACAGTGGGACAAATCATCTCTGGTTTAGAGGATCAGAGGTGTGACCTAGGCTGTGCTTTTCTAAGCCTGTGTCTTGGTATGTGCCTGGTGTAACCGGTTGCTAAGGGAGGAACTAAAAGCGAAAAGGGTTTGTGCCATCACTCTGGCCTCTGGCTGCCTGGTTTTGGTGCATGCTGTTGTTCAATGCTCCTGGTTGTATGTGTAGGTGAATCTGCTGCTGCTCGCATTGGGGATTGAGCTCGTGCCACATTGAGTCCTTCGCACAAAGGCTGTACAGAGCGTCTGGCTGCCCTGGTCATTAATCATCTCTGCTGAAAAACCCTTTTAATTACATTATGTTCAGAATCTATAAAATATAATTAAAGTATGTAAATCTATTATATCATCTAATGAGTACACTGAGACCTGAAAGTTTAAATTGGATGTAAAACTGATACGGACCTATTGCTATTGATTACTTATATTAATAAATCATTGCAGCCTTGGAGAGATATTTTTCCCCTATCAGGTGGCAGTATCTTTTTTTTTTTTTAATTTCATCCATCAATTCTTATGTTTATACAGTCCTTTAAAACTACTGTGGAGTACTAATGAATAACTGTGTAACTTTCTGCAACTAGTATCAATTTAACAGGATTTCTTCAAGTTCTCTTCCCTTTTTTTGCTTTCTCTAATGGCCCAGCAGACTGCTAGCAGTACAAGTGAGGCAGCACAAATAAGCCCCAACCCCTTCCCAGCATTTTAGTTCCAGAGGTTCCATCAGACACGTATTTTAGGATTAGTATCATTTTGTGGGAGCATTGGATGCCGGTACAGTCGAGTTAGAGCACTAAACCCTGGTGGTGTAGCAGATTTGAAAGTGAGCCTAGCTTTGGGTCTTTTTTACTGGAGGAGGAAAATTTAGAAACAAGGGTTGTGCTGGCCCTGCACTGGGAAAAATTTCTTTACTACCTACATGTAGCTCACTGGGTGTTATTAAACATCTGTCGTGGTGCAGAGCCACGCAGGCTCTAATGTAGGAGGTGAAAGTTTTATTTAGGATCTTCTCTTATTATTGACTGATCTTGCCTCAACTTAAATACATTTTGTGTCAAGCATACATCATGTTTGTTTCGTGGTGGAGGCTTTTCTAGCAGAGTTTGAAGAGATAAGTGTTTCTTTCCCATGGAGGCTGTGTACGGGACCCTGCTGGGCAGGCTCTGCGGGGCGGGCAGCAGAGGATGAATGTCCGTCCTCCTCCTGCCATAGACCCTACATCTCTACAGAGCTGCTGACATAAATCCAAAGGATATTTCATAACAGATTAGAAGTATTTGAAACCAGAGCAGATGTCAGACTGCTTGACAGCAGAAGATAGCCCTTTAGCAGAGTCACCTGTATTACCTTCCCTTTTCTTGATTTGGCAAGATCGCAGGCTTCAACTTCATTTAATACCTTTTCTCTCCATTTCCTTCCTGTAGGATAGACATACATCTCCTCTCCCTTCACTGGTGCTGCATGGCTCACCAGCTGCATACCAAAATTTCCAAGGGAAATATTCAGGAGATGTGAGAAGTCATCAGCAGCAAAGGAGCAATTTCACGTCAGGCAGTGTGTCAGCAATAGGAGATAAAACAGCCCCTTCACCTGTTTCGAACCCTGATGCCTACTAGACATTCAGATCAGCCCTTTGGGCAAGTTTATATTTTCAGATACCAAGGTCATATTCTTAAAGGCAGGCATTTCAATCGCGTACCAAAATATGCAGGCGGGGTGCAAAGAGGTAATTGTGCATATGGAATACGCAGTTGCAAACACCCACTGGGTAGTTGTATGCCCACAAGCATTCAGCTGCACCTGCACCTTCCTGGTTTCCTCTTGCAATGACTTGTCTGTGCCCGGATGCGTGTTTTTGGAATGTTTCTTCTCTGTGCTTGAAACCGTGGCCCAAAGCACCGTATTGGTGTTTAGCACAGATTTGAGTTTCTGATTTCCAAGCTGCTTTAATTAGTAACTTGCAGTCAGTGTACTCTGCCCGTTCTGAGCCCACTGGGATATTACCAGAATTCATTGTTTCTTTCTGTCTTTGTGGAACTTCTGTAAATCTTTTCTTTGATAGCAGCTAGGGCTTCAAAGCTGCCCACATTTGAGCCAGAGGAGACTAATAATGATCTAATTAATGAAAGATGTTTTTCTCTGAATTGCTGTATTTTATCTCTTCCCCGAAGACTTGTTGGTGCAAGCTAACCTGAGGCACCAGCTAGACTCTTTTTTTCCTCATGTATCTGAGAAATACACAGATATATCTGTATATATCCCATGTTGTTCTCACTTGAGTGTGTAAATCTTGAAAAAATCTTCCCAAGTGTAACTCGGATTTAGGAAGCAGCTTTGTTATTCCCAGAAGGTTTTTCTTCCAGCTAAGATTTGTTTCTCTAGCTCAAACCACAAAGCCACTTCAACTCTCCCTAAAAGACTTTGGTCTGTGTAAGCTACACTGTAGGACATACTTATTATCCCCCAGTGGGTATTCATTGCCCCTCTCCTCCTGTTTTTTCAATTTCACTTTCTTTTTATTAATTAATGAGCTCTCTTAATTATTTATAGAAGCCTTAAAAAGCATCAGGGTTGGATTCCACATCTCTTCCCTGCCACATTGCGCTGTCTTGCCACAGGAAGGGCACCAACTCCTTCCCAAAGGCACGAGGAGCGTTAGCGGCTTTAATTGGCAGTGTGGTGACACATCGTTATGCGCCGAGTTCCTGCTGTACGCTTAGGATCAGTGTGCCTCGCTTTACAGCTCTTTAGGGCCCAGTAGCATCAGCAGGCCCTTGACCGTTGTCTTGCTCATTTTAGGCAGGTGCCGGACACCTCCAGTGGGTTGCTGCTCTGTTCTCTCAGCCGCCCAGACTGTGTCATGCTGCGTGAGAAGCATTACAGCAGCATCATTTTTTTTCTCCCCTTTTTACTCCTACCTGATTACTTTCTAGGTTTCTTGTTTCTTTATCACAGGGCAACAATGGGACTTTCTTTTTTTTAACTACTCCGTTGCCAGACCTGTTTTACATGTGCCTTGGAAGCCAACCCTTCAGTCCAGCTTTACTATCCCTAAACCTTTCCTTTTCCAGCCTTGGCTCAGAGCTACCCCGTTAGTCCCCAAAGGTACCTAAAGTGTTAAGTCTGATTCCATCCAACCACAGAGATGCTGGATACAGTGTGAGGAGGCACAGCGAGGAGGCACAGGGAGCACGACAGAGCAGAAGAGAAGGGAGGGTTTCAGTGGCAGAGATTCAAGCTGCCAGGCAAGTTGTCTCACTTTGCGGTGCTTTATGACCCCGAGACGCTGTCTCAATAAATCATGCCAAGTAATTAAAAACATAATTTAGAACTTAACTAGCATGTCAGAACACTGGGGATACACTGGTGATGCCATTCTGTTTTCCTTCCCTCTCCCCCCCATGATGTTGGGCTCCAGTGGAGTGAAACCACCTACTGAAGGCAAAAACTCAAACACAATTAGTGGCTTGCTGCCAGCCACTTAAATACAAAGTTGATCTAGCCCAGCTAGCGATCTGCAGGTGCCCCAGAGCCTCCTGCTGTATGTTGAATGGCCTCCTCTGACATTGCAAGGAAAACCACAGGTTCTCCTGCAGCATAAATATTTCCTTGCTGGTTTAAATAGAAAGCAGATGTGTCTCAGTTACTTGTGACCCTGAGGACTGAGACTAGTATCAAGGCAAGAAAATGATGGTAAGATATTGAGCACTTCAGAAAAAAAGATGAAGGCAATGATAGAACTTAGGAGTTGCCAAGTCAAGGACATAATTTACCTGCTTGTTAGATTCTTAAAAAATAGGGTTTCATTGGTGATAACAAGCAAATAATAGCCAGGTTTTGGATACCCTTTGTCCCCTCCTCTGGCCCAGCACAAAGTGCAACACAGCAGAGTTGCCTTGTCAGTGTGTGGGAGTCCCAGCCCCTGGGTTGGTCATCTTAGCAGTGTTATGGTTGTGAGATCAGGCTGTGAAAATGAGAAAAGGGACTCGCTGCCCCTAAGAGAGAGTCTCAGTGAGGAGGGCAGGAGGAAGAGGAGAAAGTTAGAGCTGCTTTGTTAGACACAGAGATGCGAGAGAGTGACTTTATCTGGGACAGAGCTGGACCATACCTGTGTTTCTGGCAGGTTCAGTCCATGCCATCCTTTTGCCACAAAAGACAAAAGTCAGGAACAGAACAGCCCAGGTGCTGGATGTCTGACCTGGCCTCAAGCTGTCGGTGCGTGAGCAGTTGGATAGCAGCAGTGTGCCTGATCCCTGGGGAAGGCTGGTGCAGAGCACAGCTGGAGGCAGAGATGCCAGGTCTGTGGGAGCAGGCGAAGGACCGAGAGCATCTAGCAGTGCCTCATTGTCAGGACGTGGCTGTGTATGTCTGTGCAAGAGAAGCAGTGAAAAAAAGCAAACTAAACTGTGTTCCTCGGTGGGCAGTGTCTGATGGGTGAAGGTGCTTCCTCTATTTCTCTTGCTCTTGTTTGGAAGGGGAAAAGAAAAGAGTCGATAACATCGCTCTCACAGTTCAGTTACTTTGGCAGAAGTTCTCACTGGTTTTCTTTTACAAATGAAGCAAATCAGGGAGGATATTCTCACCTTCCTTTAAGCTGTGCTGGAGCCTCTTGCCACCAGCTGTTTCCGTATTGTTACCTACCCCTGCCATTTCGTGGGGCTGCAACAGAGCTTATTTCTGCAGGTCACCACCCTGCTGGCAGTTAATCGCCTGAGCACAAAACCAATCACACAACAAAACCCCCAAAGAGCTAATTAATTTTTAATTTGTGTCATTTAAAAATTCGTTGCATCTTCTTGCAGTTGGATTCTAAATCGTGTCATTTCCTCAGGCGGGAGGGCAGCCTTTCCCAGTTTCGGGCGGAAGACCCAGCTCTCTTATCAAACCAGTGCCATGCTGGGTAAAACCTGGTGCAGCCCATCTGGATCAGATTAAGTTTGACTTAATTCTTTCTTCTTCTTTTTTTGGCAAGAGCTTTGGTACTTCATTTATTAAAACACAAACTCGACTTCATGCTGTAATTGCCCAGCTTGACAATAATAAATCTTATAAGCAGGTTTGCTGCTTGCAGGCATGATTTACATTCATTCACACAGAACTTCAGGGCCATAGTTTGTTTTTACAGTTATATATTTGGAAGTCAGTGCAACAAACTGAGGAGGCGTGGTGTTGCCTGTTCCAGTGGGAGGCAACAGCCTGTGTCACCCGCCGGTGACCGAGGTTCCCGTTTCAGTTGAGGAGCAGAGGTCTGTGCTGCGCTCCCGGAGTCAGCTGGAGACAGCGGGCGTTCCAGGGACCCTTGAGGAAAGGCTGTGGTTCATTTTTCTTTGTACTATTCTGTGACTGTAAATTTCACGAGCATTTACAGTTTGAGCTCCTATTTCTCATGCCTGGTTGATGATCAATGCGTTGTTAATTTGGAAAGTTAAAACAGAATCTATAGTTGGTACTGCAAGCAAATAATTGCCTGGATGGTTTGAAGCAGAATGGGGCTCTTATCCTTGATGGGACTGAGACCAGCGAAGTGCACCAGGATATAAATGCAGCGTAATTTTTCAGCTTCATGCAAATATGACAATTAGGCTATGGCTATACAACTTTTTTTGGCTGAGTGTAGTTGTTTGCCCTACACAGCCTGGGGTGTTATGTCAATAATTCCTGTAGGATTGGGCAGAATTCGGCTCACTGCTGGGCTCTGGTTTCCCTGCCAGCTGATACAGCTTGCCTGGCTCTGGGGATATCTAAACAAGGAGCCTGGAGCTACCACGCTCATATAGACATCCTTATAGTGCCTGGCTGTGACACAGACAGAATAATATGGAAATTAATCTCTGCGAGGACTAGCTGCCTAGCCTGCCCCAGGGGACAGATCTGCCTTCTAAATTTGAAACTTCCTATTTCATTTTGCCAGTTCTGCCTGTTTAGGGACCCTATTATCTGCCAGAGTCTTAAATAGAGGAGAGGGGAGCCTGGGTGGGAGCAGGCACAGGGCCATGGGAGTGCTGGGGACACACTGGATTCATTCCTCTCTGCTCCCTTGACCAAAGGAGCTGTAGATCTGTCCCTTGGATTTCTTTCTGCTTATTACAGAGTCATAATAAGCGTGGTGAAGACAATGAAGATCCCAAACAGAGGCTCCATTCACAACTTTCTGGCAATTCCCTGCGGCACAGCAGGGCAGCTAGTCCACGATTGTGCCTGATAACCAGCAGCAAAACCCCGACTGTCCGCTGCGGCTGGGTGAGATCGTTAGGGATGCACTTCAAGTGTTCATAAGCACGGAGCCACCGCTGTGGGGAAGCCTTGAGCCTGAGAGCTGCAAATCTGTTCCTGTACGTGCCTGGTGGCTGTCTCGCCCTCTCTCTTACTGCTGTGTTTCTAATGCTAGATGTGAAAAATTAGCAAGGCTCCCTTCATGCAAACGGTGGGAGGAAGTCTGCCCCTCCTGATTTATGCCATATGAGGAGCAAAGGCAGAATGTCAGGTTATCAACAGGACAGGGTTTGCCTGTGCTTTCCTACGTGACTCGGTGCATTTCACTGATGTCACAGATTTCTGCCAGAGAGAGTTTGATCTGTTTGGGTTTGCGTTACAGGTCACAGGGGTCCTCCAGTTGTACTTCCAAGGTGAAATATTGAGTGACTTTTCTCTGGATCTTACTGATCCTACCTCCTTTGGATTATTTCTTACATAGTGCTGATTCAGGCCAGTGCAGTCCTAGGGGTGTTAGATGCTCCAGACGGCTCTTTACTGTCAAAATCCTGGCCAAATGCATGCTGGACTCGGTGTATGGCAGAGGAGTTTGCTGGCTGCTCCCCAGCCGTGCCTGGAGGTGGCCAACCCTGGGGCAGCACTTTACAGCTGATGTCTTTTGTTTGGGAAGACAGGATATTTGTTTAAAGAGGAGCAACCATGATAATACTTCAAAGTCAAGCAATTCATTTCAGTGGGGAACAGGAATATGACACTGACAGCATCAGTGTGAGGTCCCACAGCAACCAGCAATATGCCTCAAAATCTGAGTAGCTGACGTTCATCTCCTTCTATGTCGAAAGGAGGGGTTTCCCAAACCTGTTTTCCTCTCCCATCTGCGGTCCTTAAAGACACTAGTTACATTTCCTGCAGAGCTTTAGTTATCACTCAGACCTTCAAGTCAAATGGAAAAAGAAATAATAATTGTGCTTCACTGAGCCAAGGGAGAAAAAAAAAAGAGATATTGAGAAATATCAAATGCAAATATTGGCTTGTCCCATCCCCCCAACATTGGTTATTACTGAAAAATCAAGGAAGTTTGAAATGCACTTTGCACACAGATTCAGCATAAATAATGCTACTTTGCATTTCATCAGCCTTATTTTCCCCACGGGTTCACTGTCATCTCTCATTTAGGCACCACAGGGATGATCAACTTCAGAAAGAAGTTGAGATGAAAGGCGCCAAAATATAAGTGGGTAAAAAAATTCCTGGTACTCAAGAGAAAACTTTCCACTCCACAGGTGCCTGAGTACTGGGGAATTGAGTCAGGTTTGTTTTTTTTTTTTTTAAGAGGAAAACTTTTCCAGTATCAATAGTATAAAGATTATATGAAATCACATTTTGCTTTTAAAGTGTTTACCGACAATACTTGGTATTGTCAGTGATACTAGATGCAGCACTTTTGTGATCACTCTGAAACTAGGAGTTCCTGTGCACTGGAGGGATGGATGCAGGCAATATATTGTTAATTTGGGGATTTGGGGGGGGGGGGGGTAAAGTATATGATATACTGTAAAATAATTACAGCTGTTATCTACAAGGAAGGAAAAAAAGGTAAAGATGCAGTAAGACAGAGGGATGTTTCTGTGGCTGTGGTTTCTCAGGTAGTATTAAAATCTGGGTTCATCTTCCGTCTTCCTTTTTGACCCAGGGCAAGTCCATCTCTTGTGCCCCAATTTCCCAGTTGCTAAAAAAGGATTGAAATATCCCTTTCTCTCAAGCATTGCCCAACCAACCAGATGCTGAACTCTGGTTGAGAGAACCAGAGGAGGGGGCAGACCTACGTGTGGGACAGCAGCAGAGGTGGAGCGGAGAGGCAAGTGTAGCCTGAAAGCCAAAGTGGTGACTTCAGAGGAAGACCCACAACCCTGAGGAAGACCAGGACCTGCTGACCAGGCGGTGACTGATGCGTGGATGTGCCACGCGCAGAGTGAGGATAACCCGAGGGGTGGCTGAGGAGGGAACTGGCCCATGCACAGACGTGAGCACAAGGAAACCTTGACTTTGAATGGGGCTTACAAGAGAAAATACAATGACTAATAATACCAGACAAGTGATTAAAAATACCTTGACAGCAACAAAAAAGGGATAAGGTGAGAACAATTCATATATTTTCAATAGTCTGGTACATGTAAATGTGCACAGAATAATTTTGGGAAAGGTGAAGCAATATTCCACCA
Organism: Syrrhaptes paradoxus; assembly: GCA_013400615.1. Classification (NCBI taxonomy): domain Eukaryota; kingdom Metazoa; phylum Chordata; class Aves; order Pterocliformes; family Pteroclidae; genus Syrrhaptes; species Syrrhaptes paradoxus. The sequence continues at coordinate 20,339 of VZTO01021670.1, forward strand.
GCTAAATATCTCCACTTTTATTTGTTTTATATGCAATGATCTTCCAGAAGGGGATTCGTTCAAGACATCTGAGTAATACAGCAGAGCTAATCCACACGTGGTTCAGTAAAAGGTCACTATACTGCATCCTCCAGAGGAGATTTACGTACCTCAGCATACATACATTTTTATTCTTATTTGGCTGTGTTTATTTTTTCTGTGAATGGTGTGTTGTAGTTGCCTTTGGAAACTTCTAGGTGCAGAAATTACCCTGGCTGCCACTAGCAGGTTTTTATACAGTATGGCTTCCTTCTGTACTGAAATGGCTTAGGAGCAGCTTTCAGACACCCATCATGTGTAATACTTTCAAATACATCATCCAGGCTGTGATTTGCGTCCACTTTTATAGCTGTAGATGGTGCTTAGTCAGGCAATTTGCACAAGGTCATGAAGTTAAGTGGCTAAGTGAACATCTTCAGACCAGCATCCCTATTAGTTCCCAGCCCTGCCTTAAACACACATGGCCAGAAAGGGTCAGGTTTCCCCAGTGGCACCCAGCAGATCGCAGCTGCTTCCCTTCCTTCCTGCGCTCTCGGAGGGGATTTGCACCCTTTCAGGTACTGGCCTGGGCTCAGCCTCCAGTGGTGCTGAGCTGCCCAGTCTCAGCCAAAGCCGAGCAGAAGCGCTTGGTTCTCTGGAGTGCTGCACATCAGGCGCTTAAGATCTTATAAAACCACTTCTAAAGCATTCTCTGTAGAGTTGTCTGTTTAAATGTTTAATTTAAGGATGAGCTAAGAATAATACAGCAGCTGATTAAGAAAGATGCCGTTGCAGGATTGATAATCTATAGTGTACACATGTTATTGTTACTGTAGCAGTGTTACGTTGTGGGTATGAAGTAGCAGCAGCATTTTCTGCCAGGCTTGGGCTATCTGTCACCTTGATTTTGTCAGCCTAATGATAAAAGTAAATACTAGTTTAAGGAACTGGCTGGTGAGTGTCTTTCTGTCACAATGAAACTGCCTTATGCTAAAGATGTTCCAGGGAAGTAGATGTTGTATCCCTGATGGAGACTAACTCAGAGGTAGATGGGAAGACATCAAGAAAAGAGCATCACATTAATTTTTTAGCCACTAAAAATAACTGTTGCCCTGCTGTTCACCTGGAGGAGCCGGTTCCATCGCGGAAGCACAGGGGAAATTACAAGATGTACTGGTTGCTGTTAGCATAGCATAAAACAGAACTGTATTTCCATTCCAGAGCAGTTTCCCCTGTGTGTGATCAAGGTGTGATATACAACCAGAGTGTGCTCAGGCTGTGAACTTTATTTCCTGACCCTGACATGACTCACGGTTACCTCTGTCCCCAAGTATGGCCTGTATCCATTGACTCCAGCGGTTTTGTTCCGTGTCTTTTCACAAACATCTTTTTGATTATGATATTGCTATTTACAAGGTCATTGTTCACATGACTTTCTTCCCCATATCAGGCAGTATCATTGTCCTCAAAGGTCCTGAGGTCTGAGCTTTCATATTTTTGAAGCTTTCATTCTTTCTCATCTACTGTCTGAAAAACAACTTCTGATCTGTCATTTGAAATCATTGATTTCAAATCTCATTCTGCTGCTTGTGCCTATTACGTTATTGCTAATAGCCCCCGGGTCTTGCAGAGTGCAAGATCTTTAAACCAGTTTCAGTGTCTTATTCCCCATTTTGTATTGGGTAAACGGAGGTATAAAGAATAAACTTGCTTAAGGTGGTATCTGTGATACACCTTTTAAAAGTGCTGAAAGGTCCAGGTGCCTTTCTCATGGGCTCTCCAGTCAGTACCAGCTTTGGAGGTTCTGGGCTGGATGGGTGTCTGTATACCAGATACAAATCAGATCCCTGTTATTTCTACAGGCTAAAATAATAAAGGAATTATAGAATCATAGAATAATTAAGGTTGGAAAAGACCTCAAGGATACTTAGAAAATAATTATGCAGTCCAAAATTACAACAACATTGTCATCTTCATGTGAACTAACTGTTCAAGTTCCCTTTGAAGCCCACAGAGACAAATGGATGCTTTTAAGGGGCGATTCCTCTTCTGAAGGGGGTGTCTAAAGCAGGCCAGGTCAGCTGCTCTGGGGGTGCAGGTACCGCTCCTTCGGCTGAAACCAGGGTGAGATGTCGACATGGACACAGAAAGTGTTCTTAGAGGAGAGAGCCTCCCTCTCCCTTGGTCTGAGGGGAGGGTCTGTGCTGTCCACAGGCACAGGTACGTAGAACTGGAAGCAGGTTGCGGTTGTCCCGTGCCCCTTGTCCCCTTAATCTCCTTCAAACATACAGCAGCAAACAGTTACTGGAACCTAAACAGCCTGGGAGAAAGTACAGAGCTAGATCCTTTTCGTTTAGCCAAGTGGGTGATTTGAAAGCAAACAAATGCTTTCTTTAAAACAAATCCAGTACAGCAATTTATTTGTAAAATTCCTGGAGTGGAGCAGAAGCCACAGAAAAGCTTTGAGGCTGTGGGCTGAACCAAGGGTATGTTGTCTGTAGCAGATGTGAACAGATAAGCCACAGAGAGAATATAAGGGAAGGTGAAAAAACATTTCTGTGGTTAGGAAGACAGCATGTGTTTATATCCAGGACGTGTCACTGACTTTTTTTTCCAAATGTGACACTGAGCACATTAGCAAAGGATGCATTGCATTTACTGATCACTGCATTAGCCAAATACAGAACCGGAGTGAAACCCTGCCACCAGCGGCCCCTCGCAGGCTATAGAGCAGAGCCTGGGGGCTGCTGTGCTGTGGTTTGGGTGTATTCAGAGGAATGCTGTCACCAGGATCAAAGTGCCACTGCTTGTGCGGTTCTTCTTGTTTGCAGAGCTGTTGTTATTATTATTTTGGGAATGTCACATGGGCTGCAGTGCAGGCCAGGACTCCACAGTCCTAGGCGTTGGGCAAACACAGAAGGAAAGGCTGTGCCCGTTGTTCTGAGGTTGCAGTTTGCACTGTGGTTTGGTTAATAATGTCCTTGGAGTGACAAGCTTCCTAACCACACCAAAAGCAGCTCCTGTCACTGGGAAGCCCTGGTTCTGTGGGAAACCTTTGTCCAAAGCAGCTGGAAAGACAATGTGACTTTGGGAAAATCAAGCCTAAAGCCATCATTTTGAAGTGGTCTAAACCAATACAGCAATGATCTTTCATGTGAGCTGCAGTTTTAGCCCTGATTATTTGACCTTGGAAATTTAATGACTGAATATCGGAAGTGAAGAAAGGAAGTTTTCATCTAAGAGGAGCGTATGAAAAATTAGCAACTCTTTGTTCACACTCTTCTGCTGCGGCTCCTCCTCGTGCTCAGAAATATTTGCCATCATCTTTGGACAGACATCAATTTTTGCTAATATTCCAGGCATGCACCCAGGTCCGGTAACTAACGCAGCGCCGTCTGGCTGCTAATGGACTGAGCAGATGACCAGGAACTCTTCATTTGCTCAGATAAAACCTCTGTCCTCCTTTTCAGGAAAATTCCTACCACGGAGGTGGCTAGATTTATTAGTGGAAGATTTATTGGTCTCGGTTTGCTGTCATGTTGTTAGAGGAGGGTGAAGGGTGTGTGGGAATGAATTCAGGTGCTGTTGTGTGTTATCTGACAGTCTGCCATTGCAATCAGGGAGTGAGACACACTCTCTCTCTCCTCCAAAGTTTATTTATGGATTTGTGGGACGAGAGCAGAGTGTGATGCAGGAAGCATGATGCAATCTGAGAGCACCTTGGATAAGACCTGATGTCAGAGGGGGCTTGCTTTCTCGGTTAGTTATTGCTCTCCCACTTGGTGCTGCACACATTTTAACTCCGTTGTAACAATTCACACATCTTCAGAAAGGAGTTTGTCATAGCCCAGGAAATAAGTCCCATCAAGAGAAATACAAACAGAAGGAAACTCCTCTCCCAAGTTCACTGGTCATCATAACACCTCACACCTCCCCGGGAGCTCTCTAACCCTAATAACACAGTAGGAATCTTTTGCTTGTTGCTGATGCGGGCATTTGTATTGTGGAGCGGAGCAGCTGGTCACGGATCACAGTCTCTGCAGTATTTCCCCATACAAAAAGAGGTGAGGGTGAATCCATGGCTCTGAGTAAGGAGGGAACATGGAGCGGTGCTGGTGCTGGCGGTGGGTTAGGTCTGTGCTGTGACGTGTCTGTACTGATACGCTGAAAGTGCTGGGGTGGAAGAGAGTCTCACGCATATATGGTAGATAACATCCATATTTCAAGAGAAATGTAGGCATCTGAATCTATCAGCAGGACACTTAATTTGCTGCTAGTCTGCATGTTTTGTTGTTGACAGAGGCTGATTTACTGACTGGGAAAGGAAATGCATCAAGAACTGGCACTGAATATAAGCTGAAGTCCCTGCTTTTTAAGTGTCTGCTTGGTTTCGTTTTTAAGAAGGAACAAGTATGAGTGAGAGAATTTATATTAAAATTTGTATTTAAGATTATTAAAGCCTACTTCACAGGCTGCAGGTATTAATATCTGGGGTACCAGATAATCTCCCAGCAGGGAGTGGTGTTTGAACCATGAAATGTCAGTGTTCAGTTCTAGGAAGAACAAATTTAGGGCTTGGCAAATCTTTGTTGCAAAGTTTAAGTGCTTACTTGTGAATAAATATAAAATATTAATTATTGAAGGATATTTTTGAGGGGATGTAGTCTAACAGTGCAGCTGTCCCATACCTTGAGAGGAAACATGATTATAAAGGAATTGTAGTGGGTAAAGAAAAAATATATCTAATGTATTTTGAAATAAAAATAAATCCTTAGAAATTAGATATGGCTGTCAATACTCTGAGAAAATCTCTGACCAAATTAATGCCATGATAAGTATATTTGTTGTGGGTTTAGTGGATTTTACTAGGGAAGCATGCCTAAGAATTTGTAAACACTATTTATTAAATCTGATGGAGGGGAAAATTTAACCATATGGTGGGAAAGCCTGGAGTGAGCATGCTCTGGCTTGCAAAGTATTTCATTAACAAAGTTACTGCTCTTCCAAACACGCTCACCTCCAAGACTGACCTTGGGGAGAAAGTAGTGCCTCTCGTAGATGGTTTGATAAAGTCAGAAAACAGGTCGAGAGCTGAGACTGAGGAGGAGGTGATAACCGAAGAATCCCAGATTGGAAGGAGGTGGCGAGGGGAGGCGGTGGGCAGCCTGGCCAGCCGGCTCGGTGGTCCTCACTCGGCACAGCACTCCGGGCATGCCTGGCGTGAGCTGTACCCAGAGTGGGGTAACACGTGTTAGCTTTGTCCGAATGGCCAGTACAGCTCTCCTGTGTGTGCCAGTGCAGTGGTGTTGCTGCTCAGCACCCTGAAGAGGGAAGGTTGGCTGCAGTGGATAAGCTGAAGAAGTTTCATCTCCTCTCCATAGGCCGTCAGGAGGATCCCTTGGCCTGAGCCCATCCAGCAGGAAAGTGCTCGTTATCACACAGCCAAAGTTTTAGGTGACCTTTCCAGACAAGGAAATTCTACATTTTTTCATCTACTTTTCACCCCTCCCATAAGCCTGCCCTGGCATTTTCTCTCTCGTGCATGCACAAAAGCTGCGGTCCTTTTCCGTGGATGCCATGGACGTGCTCAGCACTAACGAGTGTGCAGGGCCTTGCTGTGGATATAAAAGGAAGAAAGGGAGAAACAATGCCATGCAGAGGCTTCCTTCAAGACATGCATGTGCATACACATGCCGTTACATCTTAACGCTTCTGTTTCCTCCAGGATTCAGCCTCTGGTTCACTCCCATTCCAATGTTTGATTTAACCTCCACTTAACCTTCCTCTTTAACCATCTGCGTGTTTACTGACTCGTAGCTTCTCATTCTCAGTATTCCCTTCAGCAGTGACTGCTTTTTATTAAACCTTTCCTCTTCCTGCACCAGAACCCTGTTCCTTTCCAGAAGCAAAGAGCAGTGGCTCGGGGGAGCAGGTTTGGGTATGGTGTAAGGATGGGTTTTTCTAAAGCTGTTGGTGTGATTCCCGAGACCCATGTCCAACTACTTTCAGTTTATCACTAGCCGTGGAGCCCTTTTGAAACGCAAGGTGACACACAGGGTCACATCTCAGTTGTATTAACCCAGTTACTTGAGGAAGCTTGCAGCCCTGTATCTCATCTTTTACTGGATGGGAACATAGAGGAATTTACAGCATTCCTAACAGCTGACATTATAAACTTCCATTAGCAGGTAATGGACCACTGATTCAAGGTCTTGATTTTCACTTGTGTGAAAGTCTCTAGGGAAGGCCTTGGTCACCTTGGCTCCACGAGTAGTGACTACGCTGGAACCTGACTACTGGTATTTTTTAATATTTGTTTTCTCTTGAGTTTTCCGTGCCTGTACTAAATGACAGGTTGTGTTCCTAATTGCACTTTGTCGTTTTGAATTCGCCATTTAAGTGGTGAAGGTAAAAGAGAAAAACTGAAATGGAGAGGAGCACAGCTTTGCCTACAGCAGGCTGCTGAAGATAAGGAAGAATGAGGCACTGAGTAAGAGAAAATACAAATTGCAGGTGTTAGAAAATTGGCCAATGAAGAGGTCTTGAATTCCAGTTCTAAAAGAAAGGAAAGAGCTTTCATTCTTTCCCAGTTTCAGTGTGCTATCCTGCACACAAACTCTGTGTATTATGGTATATTATCAAGTTTGGACAGTAATTCTACATGATTGTTCCTTAAAAATTGCTATTGATGCTTGTGGTTAACTCGCCTTTTTCACAGCTCTCCTGCTACGTGGTGCGTGGCTGTGAGGAGAATACAGAATCGTTCTCAGGCTGGCTGCTGACCCGAAATCTGGCTCTGTGAATCTGGAGAGATGACAAGAGATGACCCTTCCCTGAAATGCTTTGTAGAGACCCAGGAAATTCATTAGGAGTTGTATTACAAGTCCTAGAAAGAGGAAGAAGATGTAAAAATCAGTGAGTAGGTGGTTTTTCACTCTAGAGCAGAGCTTTGGGGATTTTTCCGGCTGTGCCTAGGACACTCGGTGGCAGGCAGCATTGTAAAATGAGAAGGGAGGCTTCCTTGGTGTACTGGGTAGGAGGGATGGGCTCAAAATCATTCCTGGCATCGGAAGATAACATTTCATTGTCTACTGGAAGTGAGACTTTAGTTATGAGCAATAGTGTTTGTTCCCACCAGCAGGTCAAGCCCAACCTTACTCTGACTATGACCACATTGGTTAAGCCAGTTTCTGCATTTCTGGGATTTTTTTTTTTGAGCTTACAGCATGAAAATGTCCAAGCACAGTCTGACCGTATAAAAAGTGATTAAATCCTTTTCAAATTCAGATCGGGGAAGTATGAAGTGCTTAATCTCATACTTTCTTCATTAATTGCAAATTTAATTTATAAACAGCTGCATGAGTTAGAAATTCCATCTCCTGTGATGAATACAGACCAATTAAGGTTATAAGTAGAAATAATTTATGGGATGTGTCAAAAGCAAAAATAGATTTACATAGAGCTGTATTGATTGAAATGCAATCTCATCAATCTGGAGGATGTTCTGGACAGTATTCAAGGAACTTGGAGATGAAAAAGATGGGAAGACAACACAATAAACCAAACATCTTCATTTGTAAGGCAACTAAAATGTATCACTGAATCCCAGCTGCTGTAATAATTCCCTCCCTGCTCACCCAGCTCCGCAATACTGACAAATCTAAATATGAAGAAGAAAAATGTCTCTAGAAGGCTGTTATTTTGCTGCCTGACTTGTGTCAAGGAAGTGTAAATATAATCACATTTTATCCTCCGATCTGAAATGGATTTCAGTGGCACAGATCACAGTGTAGCTTGCCTTGATTGATAATAACTCCCTTGTTACCGTCAGTAATACGGTGAGGAGGGGAGGAAGGAGAAGGCAGTTCAGTTCATGACAGAATTACTAGGCAATTCACTCCAAATCCTGTATCTTTATTTTTTGCCAGGAAGGGAGAGTAGAACCCAAAGGTTTGCTGGGAGAAGCTGACCATGCTAAGGAAATTCTGCAGTTGTTTGGAGGTGGAGGCCCAGGTGTTATCGTATGACAAACACTGCCATGTTATCTCTCTTCTAGTGACCCATAAGAAGCTTAAGTTTTCATGGATTTGTTGTGCATAAACAGATTCTGGCTGATACTTGTTGGTACTGTCAGAAACAGTTGACAGCAGGTTGGTAGAGATTCAAAGCACAAGCTGCCTTGGTCAGTTCTGGAGGGGATTCTTGCTCCTTCTGGTCCATAGCTGGCTGTGAACACCCTGGCTCTTCTTCCCTTGCCTACCACAACCCTCCAGCAACAACTGTGCTCCCAGAGTGGAAGGGACTCTTGTGAGTCTGGATACTTTGCTGCTCTCAGCTGCTCATCCCACCTCCTGAGAACATCATCAGGAGAACATCAGCCCCCCTCCTCCTGCTTCCCATCCTGCTGCAGGCACAGGCAGCCCCTCCCTGCTGGCTGTCAGCCTCCTGGCTGGCTCTGCTGGGACATCAGCAAGGCAGTGCTGCTGGCGGCTGTTTTGCTGGCAGGGCTTGGAGGGCAGGATCACTAGTGGAGGGGACCAGGGAGATCCCAAGGAAGCTGAGATGTCTCAGCAGCATGCCAAGCAAAGCACACCTCGTGGTCTCAGCGCCTAGGGCCTTGGACAGGTCCCCTCTTGCCCCTCACCACGAAAAGGACATTGAGGTGCTGGAGCAGGTCCAGAGAAGGGCAATGAAGCTGGTGAAGGGTCTGGAGCACAGGTCTTATGAGGAGCGGCTGAGGGAGCTGGGGTCGGTTAGTCTGGAGAAGAGGAGGCTGAGAGGAGACCCCATCACTCTCTACAACTGCCTGAAAGGAGGGTGCAGTGAGGTGGGTGCTGGGCTCTTCTCTAAAGTAACAAGCAATAGGACAAGAGGAAATGGCCTCAAGTTGTGCCAGGGCGGTTTAGGCTGGATATTAGGAAAAATTTATTCACTGCAAGAGTGATCAGGTATTGGAACAGGCTGCCCAGGGAAGTGGTGGAGTCACCATCCCTGGAGGGGGTCAAGAAACGTGACGATGTTGTGCTTGGGGACATGGGTTAGTGAGTTAGGTGGTGTGGGTTGATGGTTGGGCTTGATGGTCCTTGATTCTATGATTCTAAGTGCTGCTGGGAAGGGGGTTTTTCTCCAAGCTGGTCCTCTTCTCTGGAGATCATTGTCCTCACAGCTCTGCTGAGCAGGACCATGTGGGCACTTCTGTGGCGGTACAGAACCAGGGGGGTGGTGAGAGGAGACTGGCTGTGTTTGGCCTCCTTTGGTCACTTAGTTGATTTACTTGGCAGCTGGAAACAGTGTGACTGATAGCTCAGGAAAATGATGGAAGGAAGATGGGAAGAGAAATAGCTGGTGCTGTTTCCAGTCTTGTCTGATATCCTCCGTGCATGGCCACGTCATAGGGTCAGCATCAGAACGGCTGATGTCGGATACATCTGCAGCTTTAGAGACTTAGGTGAGTCCATACAGTGCCTTATAGACGATAAATGAAATCCCAGACTGGAGCTGTCTCCCAGTTTTCTCTCATCCCAGTTCTTCAGCAAATGAATGCCTAACCTGTTCACCTGGCCAAGCAACTTAATTTTATCTTGGATTTACTGCTCACACAGCTCCATCCATTTCCTCTCCCTTCCCCAAGCGTGACTATGCAGTAGCTGGCAGAGCTGTGCGAGGTAGCACAGTGTGTCTGAGGCTCTGCTAGCTTGGTAGCCAGCCAAAAATGACGCATGTGGAGACCCCCCTCCACAGCTGTATCCTTTTCAAAGTGATGTTTGTAGCAGAGAGCTACAAAAGTGCTATTATGTTGTCTTGAGTGGCTATGCGGGTTGCATTCTAAGCAGAGCAGGGATTAAATTTTGCCATCACTGCCCATGAGCAATTTGCCATTGTGCAGCGAGCAGCTTTCAGAGCAGGTTATTATTGCTGCCTGCGCTGTACCATTCTTATTATACGAAACCTGAAACAGGACTCCCAGCCTTGGAAGAAAAAAAGATAATCCCTTTTTCTCTATTGTTGGCAATACCGTCTTAGGAGCCAGAGAAATGCAGCCCCCCTTCTCCTCCCTTAATGATCTGGTGCTTTTCTACTCAGTGTTATTTCTGTGTTTGCTTCTGCTGCATTTCGAATAAAGCTGGGACTAATACGGCTGTTCCCACTGAACAGTTCCAGCTAATGTAAGGCCGTGTCTTGCCCAAAGATCTCCATCTGTGCACAAAAGAGCAATGACAGCCACTTCTGGGGACAGGAAGCGAGCTGGCAGGTCACAGGGAACAAAGCAAATAGCAAAACCTGTTGAGGTGTATTTATTTTTGTTTTATTAGGGGTCAGACGTATTAGTGACAGAGAATGGTTTTTGGAATGGAAATTTCTAAAGAAAAGAGATACTTATCACCAAGGGGTGTTTCTTCCATTATAGCTATCTAGACAGGGCCAAAATTTTACCAGCTCAGGATGCTTTGAATTAAAGCAAAACCCCACTCCTTGCCTTTTCTCGTCCCACTCCATCTTTCCCCAGTCGTAATCCAGATCACAGAAATGCCCATCCGTGCCTTTCAAAATATTTTTTTTTCTTCCAGACAGGCAAAAAATGTCACACTTGACTGCACACTGTATTGAAGAGGTACTACCTTGTGTTTGCACTTTTCTGTTTTTCCATTTTCTCTAACTGTGCTTAATACTCCTGATTAACCCCAAATTTAAATCCTTTTCCATATTGTATCCAGTCGCTGTCCATTTGACTCCCACAGGATAACTTTGTATCTGTCTTAAAAACCAGCTTGATACCAAAGTGAATTTACCATTACAATGAGTTCCAGTCATTTCTTCTCTGCCTCAGCTTCATAGTGAAGGAGGACCTGGTTCTTTGCACAACAAGTGCTGATGGAAATCAGATGGCAGCTGTAAGTCTCCTACCTAATCTTAGATGAACTCTGTCCTCCCTCCTCTGTGAAGATGAAGACCCCAAAACCCCGGAGGAATTCCTGGGAACATCTGAAGAGAGCCAGCTCTGTGGATGAAATTGCCCCAGGAATCGCAGTGGCTTTTCTCTTTTTCCCTGGATCCATATTCATTCTACCTTATAAAAACTCCTCTTTGAGAGAAACACTGTTATCACTCTTTACTCTGAGGACCCATACCAGTCTGCTTTTCAAAAGAAAAAGCTCAAAATTCAAGCTTTAGGGTCAAGATCGGCTGCTTAATAGAAAATATCCAGACACAGAAAGAAGCCCTGTGAAGACCTTTTCATTGCTCCTGATTTTACATGCAGTCGATCCTATGGTGCTGGGAGCGGTGCGAGAATCAAAGTAGTGATCGTATCTGTGGGCATCACAGGGGATGAGGTTCAAGGCATCCCTCTGACCACGGAAATGTCAGGATTAGGGTCCTGGATCTGGGCTTGGTGGCATGAGCCTGGTGGAAGGCCCTTCACTAGCATAGTCCGTCTTCCTCTGGTCCGTAAATGATTTGTTTTGTGAGCCAGAGTGTCCCAAGTCCCGTTCACTCTGGGTATCGCTTTCTCAGTTCACTGTCCAAGAAAGTACAAGCTTTGGCTGAAGCTTTTCCATGGCTGAGGCGTTTTCTGCCTGCATTGCCCAATGAACTCACACAGCAGCCTTTCCCTTCTGCAGACCAAAGTGATGTTGGTCAAGGCTACAAAAGATTAGGGAGATTAATTTTCTTTCAGGATTTTACCTCTGCCAAATCTGCTTTAAATAAGCCTGTGGTTCCAGCAACTGTTAGCGGGAGAGCATGCAGATGCCCACCCGGCCAGCCAGCACGGGCAACTCTGCTTCATTTCCATAGGAAACAAAGCTACAGCAATGTCGGATGGGATTGACCTACTGTCTGAGGAGGTTGTGAAATTTAATTAGCACTCAGAGAGGCACTTTGGCCATCTTGGGACACAAAAGTGTGATTGAAGTATCTTTGTTTCCACACTAGTAAAAATCTGCCAGAAAATGAAATAACCGCATGGCTTTTCCGGTCACCATGTGTTAGAGCAGAATGATAATGCGTGGAGGAGGGAAACACATTTGTGCCGTTCCCTTTCTGCTCAGGCTCGGGGCTGTCAGTCCAGCGCTGTGCCCTGTCAGCTTCACAACAGGGAGTGGTACCAACCCGGCAAGAGGGAGCATTCAAATCAGCGATTGCACGGTGAGTGCTTAAGGAGCTTTGTCTTGCCGTTGCACATGTAGGGACGTAGGAAACACCCTCCCTTCCCCAGGGTCCCTCATTTCTGACGGGCTTGGAGACTCTAATTACGCTATTGCGCAGCTCCTGGCAGTGGCGAGGGTTTTGAATGCTGCTGCCTGCTTTGGAGGAGAGAAACTGGAATAATCTGCTTTGGGTGGTGTCCCTTGCTGGAGATAAGAGGCAGGAGGGAGTTGCAGGGAATGTAAATTGAATGAACATATTGCGGTTGCTGGACACAGCTCTGGCTCCGCTGCTGATTGACAACAGCCTGTCCTGCCCAGTGTCCCTGTCACTTGTCCCAGAAACAGGCTGTGGCTTCACAGTATGGCACAGGAGCTTTCAGTAGGTTTTCCATCATCAATTTTTCTTTCTTTACCTTTTTCCCTTCTTCCCTTCCTGTGAGCAGATGAAACATGCACTTAATTTTCAGGAAAGTGACTGCTGTGGTAGCAGCTGTGGGAAATCAAATGCACAGCAGGCCCCCATAATTCACAATAATTTTGTGTAGCAGTTTCTGATGATGTGATGTCAGGTGAAAATTATCCCTGCTACTTTCTCGTGTGCCACATCTTTGAACTCCAGCCTGCTTTTCCATTGGCATGTGTGCCTAGGGCTACCAGATTATTGACAGGGGAGAAGAAGTAATATCATAGATTTAGTTTTAAAATCTTCTGTGTAAATGTATTGCTGGGGATGCGCACAGGGTGCTGCTGGAGCCTGAGCAGCCAAGACCGTTATTGTTAGCCCTTTAATCTCTGCTGTTTGTATTTATACAGACTCCTTTGCTAAGAAGCATCCATTTTGATCTATTATATTTACCCACAAATGTGATATTTACTGCTGACGAGATAAAAATGATAATGATATCTCTGTGTCAAAGGATTTTATTTCAAATGAAAGATCTAACGGAGCATATCATGTTTTATTATTGCTGTAAGTTCAGTTATTAGTATCTGCGGCGAGGCGTCCTTCCCTTCCTATCTCTGTTCAAGCTGCGGGACTGGAGCTTGGCTCAGGGCACAGGGAAGGAAAGTGGGTCATGCTAGAAGAGATGAGACCCAGAGCTTCCCATCTCCTCCAGCTGGAAGGAGAAGGCCTCCGGGAAGCACTTAGCCCAAGAGGAGCTTTGGAGCGTGTTGTGATGGAAGCAGAGAAGCCCTAAGGCAAGGGGCCAAATGGATGTGGAGTTTCTTAACATCACACCAAAGGGTTGTTCGCCTTCGGTTAGCAGGACGGCAGGTCTCTGGGACTGGAGTACGTGTGTGGACTGTAACGCCAGGTTCCTTGGTGAGGTGGGCTCAGGAGGAGAAAAAAGCTGGGGTTGTAGTTACAGAAGACGTTGGTGAAAGGGTAAAACCTGTTGCAATCTGATACATCATTTTATTGCTATGTAGCAAATCGGGCTGTTAGCAGCTCTGTAGGAAAGAACGTTTAGATATTGATGATGAGTCTGCTCAGCAGAGCTTTGTGTATACTGAGAGGACCCCGTGAATCTGGAATATTTAATGTAATCAGCTGGAATGTAAAGCACAATAAGTACAGCCTTGTTCAACCCGTGCATTTAATCACTGCTTTCGAACGGTTATTTCCCACAATAACGCAATGCCAAGTCTGAAGTGGGGAACAAAAACACTATTTCCCAAGGGAACAATGCAGAAGCACCTTAGATGGTTTTGGTTCCCTGTTTTCAGAGAACACCTTGCAGAGGTATTACCAGAAATAGAGCTGGCCTAATAGTACAGGCTAATTTGCAAATAAAGCACTAAATACTGTTTATCTGTGGTTACTGTTTTAGTTACTGTTGGGAAGCCATCATATGTATTAACTTAGGAACTAACAAAGGTCACTAATTTGGAGATATTTGGGAATTCTTGCTCCATTTATAATTCATTCAAAGTATCAGTCAAAAATTGCCCTATTATTATACTTTTCTCCTACTTTTCTCCTGTTAAAGGAATTCCCTTCCTTCCAGGATCTTAGAAGACCCTAGAAGACCACACAATACTATCATGAACAAAGTTAATAGTGAGCAAAAAATAAGCCAATTTAGAGAAAACAGTTCATTTGAAGTTTTAAGCTGAAGATCAATGATTAACGGATTCAAGCAAGAAGACAGCATCAGCGCACTAACGATCTGTTACTCGGAAAGAGAGGTGGGTTTCTGACACGTTAGATGTGTCAATAGCCTCTGCAGCGAGGGGTTTGTAACAGCTGATGTATCCTATTAGTAGAGACATGAATGATAAACAGAACGATACCAAGTGCATACTTCAGCCAGCACTGATTAAATTATCACAACCTGAATGCACTGGGTCTGTGAGGTTGTGACTTGCTGTGCGCAGGCAGCGACAGACACAGTTCCAATGGTTACACCCAGCCCTTCCACACGCATCCCGGCCCTTGGCACATTTACCCAGGGATCTGGTCATGCTCGGTCAGTGCAAGGCAGAGGAGTAAGCCCCAGGAGCACCAAAAGCTCAAGTCATTGTAGAGAGGTATTAGCCCCTTTGTAGAGCAGAGAGACATGTTGGAGGTCAGCTCTGTTCCCACGGTGGCATTTGACTCTGTGTATGAATAAGTGACTCCTGACTCCTTTCCAAGGGTGGGTTCCTGGCAGTAAAACTTTTTCCCTTTTGCCAGGACCAATACCTTGAAGAAGTGTTTAAGGCATGCTTCAAAACCTGTTTTTTTCTTCCAGACTTGTTGAGAGAAGTTGGACTGAGCGTTGAATGGTTGTGGGGCGTTTCTGTATTTAAACAAGGATTGTTAAAATTTTGCTACTTGCCTGAAACTCACTGCCTAACTTTCCGTTTACCAGCACCTGGTCCCCTTATAGGAAAGGGACTCATAGCACTCTTAGACATTTTGTTGTGTATTATCGCTCCATAACCCCAAAATGAGGGGTGCTCCTTAGGTCTGCATTAAAGCAGTGAAGAATACGGACACCGCAGCTACACAGCCTGCTTTCCCTGGTTTATAGGAAAGGATGGGCTTGGAGCAAGATGGAGAGGAGACCAGTAGTGACGTCTTTTCCCTCTAATAAAAAAAAACACCAACAAAGAAACAATCTACACCTGCTGGCAAAGAGGATTTAATGACTAAATAACAGCCCCTGCCTGCCCTCCATCCCATGTCTTCTGTCCTTCTTCATGTAGGAGTGTGACCTAGAGCCTGTTCCCACTTAGTACGCTCGTGATTAATAAAGACAAGAATGAGGAGAGAGATGGCCATGCTTTTATAACAAAAATTCAGAGATTCCCGCAGAACTGCACCAGTTACATTTTCATTTCCACTGCTGCTGGTAAACACTCCACAGTGGAAGAAGCGCAGACATCCAGAAAACTACATCCCCATCCTTCTGAAAATATAGCCTGTCAAATAACACCGAGCATGCCCGTGTGTAACTGCCGTAGCCCTCATTTCTTAGATGCAGGCAGACGCTGTAGAGCATGGCTCAGCACTGACTCATCACATCCGACTCCTCATGCCAGGCAAAGACGTTAAATGAAAGTGAAAACCCATCCATTTTTTATTTCTGCTAAGAGCATGGCATTGGGCATAAAAAGGTTTATAACCAGTCTCTGGACTGGATCTGGTCTCTAAAGGCAGGTTTTTGAAGAGCTGAGCCAATATGTTCACCCAGAGCTAAATGCAAATAGAAGCACTCCATCACCGCTGCCCAGGGAGATGGGTTCACAGGGAGGTGAAACTGCTCTGCCACAAACCACTCATCCCCAGTCCCCTTCCCGAGTTTGCTAAAATCAGTCTCTCACACTCATAGGGAGAAAACCTTAACAGCAGCAAGTAACTCGGTCCAAGCCCAATCCGTTCTTGCACTGATTTTGGGCCTCGGGATTGTGGGCAGTGGAACCTGGCTGTGCTGGTGCACAGGAGCCTGGGCTGACACCTGTGCTCCCAGCTCCTGGTACGACACGGGTTTGTTCAGCCCTCTACATACCCACCCAGAAGTGTCCTAACACCATCCCAAAGGCCTAAGCCCTTTTAGAAAGCTATTTCACTGTCTGAGATAAAATACTTCCCCCATTTTCATCAACAAACTTCCTTCACCTAAGCAAGCCCACCCCAAACCAGAGAGCCCCACAAGAGAATCAGGCTGTGGGCTGCCATGAGCCCTATTTATAGCGGGGGGCTGGGGTAGCGGGAGGGAGAGCCTCCTGCCCACACCTGGGGATGTGCTGGGACAGGTAGGAGCAGATGGGGCTTTGCTTTCTTGCTAGGCAAAACTTGAGTGTTACATCTAGGGAGAGGAGGCTCTAGGATAAAAAGCAAATAATCCAGGAATCAGGGAGGAGGGGAGAATAGAAAATACTCTGGTTTTAATCAGGAAAAGCAATTTAGTTGCAGTTTTCTGCATAATTCTGTTGAAGAAATAAATTATGCAGAAGAATGTGCTTTTCTCCTGAGGCTAAAAAAAGAACAAGTGGGGCTCAGGGAAATGCCTGGGACTTACATGTGTTTGCCATTTAGCTGCATTTTTTGACAATTCCTTGTAGGTTGAGTGGTTTATCCTATAAGCTTCAGCTCTGAAATGGACTCCTAGCAAGAGTGTGCAGCAGGAGCATCCTCTCATGTGGGAGAAATTAGTGGGACCATCTCAGAAAGGCCTTTCTTGGTGTTCCTGGGGCTGTTGGAGCTCTGTGCAGCTCTGGTGGGGCAGCTCTGTCCCATGGGGCCACGCGGAGCTCAGCTGGGGCAGCTCAGGCTGGGATCTGCCCCGGCACAGACTCACCTCCCTCCCTGACCTGCTCACTTGGGACTGGTCCTTGGGATGGACTCCCAGGATACAGGAACCCCATCAGAAACAGATGAAGGTTTAGCCAAGGTTGTTTTTCTACTGCTATGCTAAAGAAGAACAAATGCTGCAATTTTTATTTCTTTCATGCTTTGTGCAGCCATTCCCAAACCCATGAAGTGAAGTGGTGGTTTTCCAGGAAAGAAAGAAAAATCCAGGCCCAGCAGACTGAAATTTTGGACTCCTTAATGGGAAGAACCTGACTTTTAAAATTACTTCTTTTCCACTGGAATGCTTAGATTTGGGACCTAGGAGCTCAAAGCACTTAGATATGTTGGAAAGCTTTTATTCTAAGCTTTAAAATATTCATTTAGAATTCCTTGAGTGGAAGAGGATCTTCGTGAACCATCTTAGCAAAGTTTTGTCCATTTGTTGTTTTAGTTGATTAAACATAAGTACAAAAACTTGTGTTGTGCATACGGTGGGCTTGGCAGGAAAGAAAAACATATTGAGAGGCAAAACACAGTCTTTATCCTCTAAACTTTGGCTTTTCTCAGTATAGATCCAGCTTCAGGCAATTACTAAGTCCCTCCTGCTCAGTCTCCAGTGGTCTCTAGGAATCAGAAACAACATCTGTTAATTTTTAGCGGTGGACTCTGAAGTGGCTTGGCTTGGGCTTTCCAGCCAGCTGCTCCCACCGCACAAGCTGTGGCTGTAGAGAGGAGGAGGAGGCACCGGTGACTTGGGGACCTGGAGATCAGAGGTACTGAGGAGGACACGTGGACAGGGACAGAGCTGAGCCCTGAGGCTCTGTGGGTGTCTGGCTGAGGAGAAACTGGAGTTCCTATAAGGAGTGTCTTCCCTTGTGGCATCCCTGCCCTGGAGCTTGTCTGAGCCTGGAAAATTGTCTGGGGCTCTGCCACCGCCCTGCAGAGGACATCTGTCCCCATCCTGCACACAGGGTTTATTCTCCTCCTTTGGGCCACGATCTCCCTGGTAGCTCTGTGGGGCTGTTACTGGGAAGGAAATGGACAGCAGAGCGGAGAAATGCTCCTGAGCCTGGCTGGAGCCTGCAGAGCTGAGCAGGAGTGTCCCCGGGGAGGTGTGCTGCTGGTGTTCTCGCAGCAGAGGGAGGGGAGCCTGCCTTTGTGGCAGACGAAGCTGGGTGGACAGCAAGCAGTTCAGATCCTGTTTCCACCATTTCGTTCAAAACTTTGAGCAAGTTTCTCCATTTCTCTGAAGGTCATGATGATTCCCTGAAACAGCGTTGTCCCCAGGGAGGTACAGTCCTGCCAAGTTAACTGGCATGTGTGACACATAAAGTCCTCAGTTCACAGGTGCTGTGGGAGCTCCTAGGTCTCATTTTGTGTTTGTGGCTGCACTGGTGCCCTGTGGGTCAGGGGTGTATTTAAATGACTCTGTGGTTGTGAGGAGAAATATAATTTAATTTAATTCCCTGTTTACAGTGAGTTTGATTTGACGATGCCTCACAACTGCTTGATGACGAAGAAGATGTGCATGATTACAGTTCATAGACATCTCACAGCTGGAGAAGAGAATATTTTTTCATAGTGATATTACTGTGGAAACCATAATGTACAAGCTACCTTCCTGCCCTGATAGCTGCAGTTTTGCAAATAGCTGTGTTCTGCACTAAAACCCCGCTATTTCTAACCAGGGAAAGATCTGTATTTTCTACAGCAGATGACTCATAATTTTTCTTTTCTATTTTATATCTGTGTAGTGACTGATCCGGGAAGATGCGTAAGGTGCAACCAGGATGAATGGCAATGCATTGGAGACTGGCCTCTCCTTGAAATAACAGTCTGTTTATGAGCATGGTGGTTAAAAAAAATAAGAGGCAGAAACCTTTTCTGCTTAAAACTGAACCTCTGTTCTGTAGAGATCAGGTTACACTCCTTCATCTATAAAATGATGAAATGCATATTAAATCAGTGGTGGAAAATCAGTATTTTCTAAAGGAAAAGTGAAAAATAGATTATCAAAATTCCCTCCCCCACCAACCTTTTTTTTTTTTTTTTTTNTTTTTTTTTTTTTAATGCTGAGATTTTGAAATGCCAAATCCAATGCTCCATGCCCAGAAAGTCTGTTCTCATTCTTGGGAAAGTCTTCTGTTTTGCAGGCTGCTGTGTCTTTAGTTCATGTGATGAAGATCACTTTTACACATCAATTACAACAGGGAAATGAGTTCCGTGGCAGGTGAACACGCTGAAGGTCATTTGCTTTGTCAGAGCACTGCGAGCGGTTGCTGTCAGCTGTGCCCGTCTCTGCGGGTCTGACAGAAAACCATGTTTCATGTTGTGGTACAGGGGGACCACAGGAGGCTCTGAAAGGACTCATTTATGGGACAGCACCTCAGCTGAGTAATTTTTGGTAGCGGGTACACGCATAAAGCCGTTATTGGCGCTGAATCAGCTTTTAGGGCAATTTTCCCTTGTCCTTCCCCCATCCCCAGCCCGGTTGATTTGCCTAATGGAAGCTGACAGTAAACCTCAGCCCTGATTGTCAGATTTCTCTAGAAACCTCAAGGGAAAAAAAGGAAGGCAGACATTTGAGGAACAAAAATAGCACACATAATGAGCTCCCTTATTTAGCCAAACTGCTTTTTTAATAACCTTCCTTTTCTTTCTCTCTCTTGCTCAGGCAGACACACCAAACATGCGGCATCTTCAAACAAGAGGAGGTGCCTTGGGCATTGGGGTTGGCAGAAAATAGGTGGATGTGACTGCTGTCCCCCTGGGTTATTGCTTGGTCCCTCTGCAGAGCTGCATCTTGTGAAAGCCATTCGGGAACAATCTTAAGAGGTGATCTCTTCCTTGTGAGCACTTTTGTTTAACTCATCTAAATTCTCATTGCAGCCGTGGGAGTCTCTCATTTGATTCAGACCGTGCGCTGGTGTCGTGTCTTTTCGGTATGTGCTTCGGTTGGCGCTGTGATGGTGAGCTTTGGCCAACAGTGACAGGTCAGGATGGTCTGTGCTTTTTACCTCCAGCTGGGGAAAATGGTTTTTTCCAAAGTAAACCTGAAAACCACCTTCAAAGCAGGAAAAGAGAGTCAGACAAAGCATGTAAAGGAAGTTATCCTACATACACTCCTTAGAAGTTGGACATGACAGTCTTTTGCTTTTGTGCCTGACACAGTCTGTGTATGATGTTCTATTCTATGAAATAGTCTTCTTGAAGTGGGCGGTGTGTTTTTTTAACTGTTCCAGAAGGGTAGCTAACAAGCAAAGAAAGAAAAGCTTATTTATCGGCTTTCCACGGAAAAGTATAACAAAAGACAAGACGGAAAATATGACTGAGTCATATAGATTGTCAGAAGATATGATGGAAGATACAGTTGTTTGATTTATTTCAGAATATATCTGTTCTTCCTCCAGGTCCTTAGAGCACAGAATTTTTACAAATAACCCAGCACTGGAGATGACAAGCTGTACTTTCAGCATCACCCCCTGTTAAGCAGGCTAGCTTTACCTTACTCCTCACTTGCTCTGGGGTTTTATTTTACGGTAACTAGTTGACAGTGAAATGAATTACTGAGGACAAGACATGGCACATCTTTTATAGCATTGTTTGTCCAGAGAGGTCTCAAAACTATAAAGTACTTGAGCTGTATATTATCTTGCCCAGTGGAGAAATGCAGCTTCTTCAGGGGTGGCACAGAGCAGCTGTCCAGCCAAGCTGACTCACGCCAGACTAGTATTCAGGCTCACACACTGGCAGCAGCTGAAATGTGCCGGGGTATGAACAGTATTTGTAGTTATTTTGCTATTACTACAAGTAGGCTTAATTTCATTGTCAGTTTTGTTTACAAAAAAGAACTGAAAAGGAAGAGTGAACTCATCTATTAATTATCTAAGTACTTCCAAATGAGAGTGACCTTAAGAAGCATCTTGGCTTTTGTCCCTTAGTTGTTCAGCTCCTAAACAATGCTGACTTTGGCTGTGCATCGGGAGATAAATGATGTCTGAATGCCATCAAAATGTTAGACAGCTCTAAATAAATCCCCATAAGTTTTCTGAGGAAAGGGAACACAGAGGTGAGGTATAGTATGTTGTGTTGCCTCAGAAATTCAAATCCATTTACAGTATATGTCTTATATTTATCTATATTCCGGAACAGTATTATCTTTATTTTTGTGGATTCCTGTTGCTTTCCAGTGCTTTTAGTCTGTAAATTCAGCCCCAGATGGATGTTTTGTCTTAGATATATCAACTCAGCTCCTTCTGAATGAAGGCTGGAGCCTGAGTTTCTTTCCAGGCGTGCATCTAGGGTGATACACTCAGCTCAGAACCAGGCTGGGGTGAAGCAAAATGCCACTTTGAAAGTGTTTATACCCCTTGTATTAGAGAGAGTGATTTACCAATCTCACAAGGATCGTTATTATTAGGTAAGAAGTAGGAGGTGTGTGTGCAGGTGCTGGGGAGTTTTCTGCTGAGTTGGGCCTGTGATGCTGTGTGCTTTGGGGAGCTTGTCTGTCTTGTCCATTCACCAGCCTAGGCTTGGAAAGGATGTCCAAAAAGTAGAATAGGATGAGCTTTTCAGACCAGGACAAGCTTTTAACAGCTCAGCGTATATCTCCCTCCTTTGCAAATGTTTTTAAGAAGATTTTTTTTCCCATCTCTGTCCTTTTCTCCATGTTTTTCTTCCCTGCCCTGTCCACTCTCTTCCCTTCCAGTCAGTCCTGCACGTGGGAAATTATAAAATATCTCCCGAGCTACTTCACTAGACAGGTTCTGCCTTATTTCCATTGAAAATGAACTTTCTTCTTGCAGTGAAACATAAAAAAGGACCCGACCACCTGCCCCACCTCTAAACCCCAGGTGAGCAGCGTGCACATCAGATCGTCTCATCATTTTGCGCTGCTCCAGCTCCTGCTGGGTTGATTGACGTGGCTTGCAGGTTTGGTATGGGAAGTGGAAG
This sequence comes from Syrrhaptes paradoxus, assembly GCA_013400615.1. Taxonomy (NCBI): domain Eukaryota; kingdom Metazoa; phylum Chordata; class Aves; order Pterocliformes; family Pteroclidae; genus Syrrhaptes; species Syrrhaptes paradoxus. The sequence goes on from VZTO01021670.1 coordinate 42,239, forward strand.
AATATTGTCTCTATTTGTCCAGCTGAAATGAAGAGGAAGCCCTTCTCGTCTCCTTAGCTTGTGTTAGCCCCTCTCATCCGCTTTGCCTGCGTGTTGTTTCAGTCCTTGTTAAATCCATTAAACCTTGGGAGATACTTCATTTTAAAGGGTCTGAAGCATTGCTGATCTAGGAGGTACAATTACCAGAACAAATGTCACTCATGCACTCTTCTTTCAAGAGCAGAAATCCATCTTTAAGTCACTAATGTGGCCCAATAGGGATGATTTTTCTGCAGAGTATTAGGAGGAAAAAGCCCTCTTTGGAATCCAGAAAATAAATAAATATCAAACTTGATTGTTATATCCTTTCAGGAGTTGACACAAAGATTGATGGTTAATAAGCATGTGTTCTTAATTTGCATTGCAAAATTTTCAGTGAAAGCTACAGGCAACCATCAAAACAGTCAGTTCATTATTTTGTTAGCTTTCCTTTTTCCTATTGTCTACCCATGGGTAAGAAGCTATCTATCAATAAAGGAATACTGAGAAACTCCGCTGAAGACAAGCAAGATAACAGATTGCAGTCGGCATCCTTAGTTCCCTGGACGGGCGCCAGGGTGAGTGCCTCACACTAGCTCAGAAAGTCAATGGACAATTTATTCCGTACTAAAAATATTTTCCCTTGTTTCTTTATTTTTTTAGCGGTATATATACATATATACCAAGTGAATTTCAAATTCAACAGATGGATGAGATTATAAAGAAAAGACAGGCTGCTAAAGAAAGCAAAAAAGCTATTGTCTTGGATTTATGGATTTGTTCCAATCCGAGAAGCTCAGAGTTCTCCGATAAGGGCCATAAGTGATTAGGAAGTAATGAACTATGGAAAAGGGTCGGAAGATGTTGAGATTAGATCTTCATGACTGAACAGGAGCCAGTAATGAAACAATCTGCGTAAAATGCTGCCTCAGTGTCAGCTTCTCAAAACTGTTGATTTATTCCTGTTATCATTATGTTTTTGCTTCCAAAGAGCAAGATATGAGGAATTAAGTAGCCAAAGATAGGGACATTTTCAGTTAATGTTTCATTAGCTTCTGCGTGTTTCTGGTTTACTTAAAGCCTGTGCAGATCACCATCTTTTCCTTGTTCGCCTTCTCAGGGATTCATGTTTAAAAGGAGATTCATAAAACATTTCCATGTGGGGAAAAGAAGTCTTTGGTTAAATTCGAAGTCTCTTTTGATCTCCCTGAGATTTAATCATTGAAAACTCTCTATGAAAGGGAAAACCTTTATACCTACATTACACCAAAGAAATAGTCTTGCAGGTCTCAAAAGTCTTCATAATTTTTTCCTTGTCAAGGATAGAAGATCTCATATTAAAATCTGTTTCTGTTTATCTCAATATCTACACAGTTGAAAGTTTCTTATTCCACTTGTAATTCTATCCAGAGGGTTTCAGGCAAAGGTAGTTCTTAGTGGCAGTAATGTTCTTATCACTGCGATGATCTTGGGATATAAGTGAGGCAGGATTTCGCAGTAATGCCTTTCAGTTAATCAGCTACTGTGCTCGTCTAGCAAAAGATAATGCCAAGCAGCCTGTGATGTCTTGGGTTATAATTCTCTGTGATTAATATATAGAAACCCTACTAGCATCCTTGTGGTATGCAGTTAAATGTTACATACTGACATCAGAAGACTCTGTTCATTTCTTTTATTTCTAACTAAGAATAGATGGAGAAAGCTTATTATCCCTGTCTTCTACTGGGGACACAGTTACACTGCAGTGGCTTGCCATTTACCCAGAAAATTTGCCCGGGAGAGAGCAGTTGCCTCTAGACTGCCTGAATCTCAGTGCTGTTGCCACAAGGCCAGCTTCTGGTGTTTTCATTTCTGGTATTATTTTAAGCACTATTTATAAAAAAATTATTTAGGACATCAGAACACCTAATTCTGGTAACTTTGGTGCAATTAGGATGACAGATTCTTTAGGCAGCTTTGACACCCTTGGTGTATCTGCAGGACAACATTAATACAATGGTGTTTTGTAGGAGTTGAGTGAAGGACACTATAGAGTATTAATGAATATTTCACAGATCCTTTGTAATATCTAGCCATACTCTAGCTCTGTAAAATCCTTAGACTACTAGAACTTTGAAATTCTTCAGTGTCATTTGGTCAAATACCAACTTTCATGACATGGTGAACTCATGATGAACTCATTGACCCCCTGGCAATTGTGTATATTCAGTGAGTCGTTTAGATTTCGATGCTGAACAGCCACATCACGTCCTGACGGATGTACTAAAGCACTGTGCTGCTGTATTGAGGAACCTTCAAATTGATAGTTCTTGAAATGTTTCATGATTCTATGATTCTGTAAGAACAAGTCTTCCCCTCTTTTAGCCTCTTCTAGACCCAAATGCAGGACTCTCAGAACTAGCACTTGTTTTCTTTGCCCTGTAACAATTTGTGCTGGGCAGGTCTTATTTCATCCATTCAGCTTTACTTTGATTCAGCCACAAAGGACAGTGCATGTTCTTTCCCAGGTAGGAGTGGTATCCATCTGTTTAAATAAGAAAAGACTGTCTGTATCCTTTCTTTAAAAAGCTATGAAGTGAGAGCTTATGGTTTTCTTGTCTTGCACTGGAAAAGTGAAACTACTCAATTTCTCTGGCCGTATCCAGCCATGTAGATCTGATTTCACTCTGTCATGCAGTCGTTCCCACGAGCTGAACAGAGATATGGGTGTTGCTGTTTGCCATTCCAGGTTGCCATCTCTGAAGGTGGCCATCTGGATGGAATATGCATTTTGATGCTCAGTCAGGTGTCGCAGGACCTATTTGTGTTTGTTCTTCTGTAGGCAGCTTTGTTCCATCAGATTAGGCTGGGATTCTTTCCAGTTGAGGCACCTTGGTGCAAGCAGCTATTATTATTATTATTATTTGTCTAATGCTAGCAGCGTGCTGGGGACTTCAGCTCAGAACAGAGCTTTCTGTGTTCCTCTCATATAGCTGTAAAATGACCTTGTGGTTTTATGGGCTGGTTTTGCTTACCAGACTCCAGCAGGGCTTGTGCAGGGGGAATTATTCAGGAGCACTGAATATCGGCAAAAGGATGAAACAGGACTAGATGCATAAAACTTGCCCCTAACTCTTGGCCAAAGACCCACTGCACAGATTTGGAAGGAACTTGTAGGAAATGAACCAACCCAAGTGTGTCAAATCCCAGTAGATGGATTTGGGTTTTCTGGTTTGTAATGGATCCTTGAAGACATCAAAAATAGCTTCAGGTATGAGTTGCAGATAGGTTGGCAAAGAAAGAGGTAAGCTTGCATAATCGTTAAGTTACTTCAAGCCCAAACCAAAAAGGCCAACAATCCTCTCTTCCCGCCGAATTGTTGTGTATGATCTACTGTCTAGACAGATCTGTGCCTAGATTGAATTGAAAGGGTTGTTTGGAGTCATGATTTTAATTCCTACCCTCAGAGGAGATCATGTCCAGATTTAGGTTGGAATTTCTGTAAAACTCTGGGTGTATTTGGATTCTTGTCTCTGGTGACGGTGAACTGCTGCATGATGGAGTTGTTCTCCATGAGCCACTGGGCTGTTGGGACCCCACAGGTCTTCCTCTGAGCTGTGTGTCTCTGACACAATTAAAACAGCTGGAATTTCATTGTTTAATACAACACAAAGCAAACACCCTAGAGTTTGAGGTGACTGAAGAGTGTTTCCATACAGGAAAGTAACATGTGCTTTGAAGTATAGTATTTATTCTCATCTCACCTCCTGACTGTGGTGGATTCTGGGTTCTCCACCACCCCAGACCCCCCTGAGGGCGATCTGCAAGCGAGGAGCCCGCCCAGTCGCGTACATCGGGTGTGCGGAGCTGCAGACGCGAGAGTTGCAGCACACGAAAATCTGTCTGAACCACTTGTGCAACACAGCAACCGCCTTGTCATTAACATCTGTTCCCCGCCTGATGGACAGAACTGAGTCCACCAAATGCTGAGCCACCTTCTTGTCCCGCTGCCTCAGAAGGCCTCAGAGGTGCTGGCAGGATCCCGGGACGCTGGGACAGGGATGTTTGGCCAAGCTGGGCCTCCAAAACAGCCCAAGATATCCTCTCAGGTAGGGCAAAGGTATCATTATTTACTGCTGTTTGGTTTACTTTAAGCTCTGATGAGACAAATTAACAACATCACAGCCTCCAATCAGCCATCTTTCATCCTTCCAGGCTCCCCTTCCCCCGTGGCAGGCTGCAGAGAGCTTTGGTAATTATGCAGGGCCCATCTTCAGCTGTGCGGCTCTGCCTCCCCAACCAGGGCTGCCAGCCTTTCTCCTCCCTTGTTACCCAGCCAAGCTTCCTTTATAAGTCCTCTTAATTGGCTCGTTAGTGTAACCTGAGGCTACCTGTCCTGCTTGGCTGATTCACTAATGAGGCTCAGCTGCCTTTTGTCAGACCCAGACAGGCTGGAGAGGGATCTGTAAAACCTGGTGGTGGGGATTTCAGAGCTGTTCCCTCCAGTCCCCCGGCAGCCCTGCCCCTCTGTCTGTAGTGTCACTGNCTGTAAAACCTGGTGGTGGGGATTTCAGAGCTGTTCCCTCCAGTCCCCCGGCAGCCCTGCCCCTCTGTCTGTAGTGTCACTGGTGGCTTTTGCACTGGCAGACATCTCGTGTGCGCTCAGTGGGCATTGCTCCCCTGTTTAAACAGGGGCTCTGTCCCTAAAGACCCCTCTGTTGTTAGTGCACCCTGATATGGAGAGCACTGCGAGGGGTTCCTGCTGCTGTCAAACCCCAGAGAGGGTCATTGTGCCAGTTCACAGGATACAAATGCTGCTTGGGAAATGCTTCCCTGGACATCAGCAGGAACAGAAGTAAGTTCAAAGTAATTGTATATTCAGGTTTCTAGACAAAGACCAGCATTGGACCTATCAAACCTTTGGTACCTTGTGAATGCTCTTGCTCTGGG
>VZTO01021671.1:0-85257 GCA_013400615.1 Syrrhaptes paradoxus
GGGGATGGGGTGGCATCCCCCTGCCCTGTCCTTGTGCCAGGAGAAGCCCCAGTGCCCAGACACCCCATCTGCACATTTTACTTCTAAATTCACTGGCTGCTGCTTTCAGTTGCCCTGACACCTTGCCTTGATGTTCCTGCCACCAGCCCGACCAGGAGTCTGTCTGTCCAGCCCTGTCCATCTGTCCAGCCCCGTGCATGCAGCCACTGCCCAAGCCCCAGCGGCGAGGAGGAGCTGTCACGCTGTGGCATTTCTCTGCTTCTCCAGCAAAGGGAACCTGCTGAAAGAAGTGAGGAAATAACAGCAAAACCCCAGACAGAGGCTGACAAGCAAACTGACATTTAACAAAAAAAATATAAACAACAGAAAAATGAAACCAAAAAAAAAGGGTGATGTGGGAAGCAAAAGCTGGGTGGGGATTTGTGTGTTTGGTCCAGTTGCAAATCTTTTTTTTTTTTTTTGGGTGAGCCTTTCTGACTCCCCAGCATAAAAGCACTCCCAGACACTTCACTGAAACACTGGCAAAATTATTTTCCCCTCTTTTCTGTCGCATTAGCAGCTGTCTCGGAACTGCCCGCACCCAGAAGAATGACAGTGTTGAGGAGAGCATTTCCCCATCTCCAACTCCAGCAGCAGGAGGAGGAGGGCAAGCAAGGGTTAAATGACAGCTTATTCACAAGTGACAAGGGTGTGCAGAAGCCTGGAAGATTTTTATTTTTTTTTTTCCCAATTTTCATTGGGTGACAGACACTTTACAGGCAGTTCTGCTGTGCCTGGGAACGTCAGTGTGAAATGGAGAACCGGTGGCATTTACAGACTGAAGTTTCTCCTTGTACTCAATGACAGACTAAAGGGGAAAAAAGAAAAAAAAAAAAAAAAAAAAAAAAACCAAATCCACACATGCTTTAAACCACCAGTGTCTCCAGCCTGTTTTTACAGCAGCTTTAACTCTGGCTGGTTCGCCTCCCTGTGCTGCTGCAGCAAGAGGCGGATTGAGCTGCCGGTGGACAACGCTGCGTTTGGCTCAATCCGTTTCTTCATCACTTGCTTAATTATATCTCACACTTACAGATTTACAGAGAACAGATGTGAAGGCTTACCTTAGGACAGAAACATTATGTCTCCAGCATTAACTTCACACCCATCCAGCCCCCATTTTCATTGCACAGCCAGTGGGGGACCCAGGATGGTTTGCTGGCAGAGGTTCATTAGCAGCTCCCAAGACCTCAGCTGTCTGCGAGCATCCTCACCGATGCGGGCTGAGCTGCGCTGGAGATCCACCCCATGGCAAGGGTGAGCCACGCACTGCCTGATGTCTGGGCTGCGATAGCCAGCCCCCCCAAAAACCACCAAAAAAATACCTCCTATGAGCTTGTACAAGCTCCAGCCTGAGATTCACCTTAAACCAGTATTGTGGAGAAAAGCCTTAACGTGACATGAAATGTGAGGCCATGGGATATTGAAAGACAACTTGGCTGTACAGCGTTGTCGTAGTTTGTCTGATCTCTGACCCCTGTCAGGGAAACGTCGGTATGACAGGTCCCCACGGGCTGCAGCTCTCTGCTAATAAAAGCCTCTTAGCACCACTCGGAGAAGGGGTTTGATCACAGCCTCTTGCTGGGTTTAACAGGTGGCGAAGCACAAGCTAGCATTTGATTTTGTCACTCCATCTGACACATCTGCTCTTTGACCTGACACAAGCAATGCCCTCATGTTTTGTTAGCTTCTCAGGAACTTTGAAAATTCCTCCAAATTTTAGTAGATCTAAAACTGGATGAAAATTTCTCTTGTGCTACCGCGAACAGGGAAAACTGCTCTGAACAAGCAGTATTCGCTCCATCAAGCCCACTGCATCAAAGCCAGGCAAGGAGATGGTTTTGGCATTTTTTTTCCTTCCCAAGGTGAACGGAAAGAAGGGCTGTCTTCCTGCCGTCCCCTTTCCATTTTTCCAGGTGGCCAACAGCTCCACTGAACCCCTTCCCCACAGCCACCTTTCATTAGCCAGGCTGCCCTTCTCCCCGCCGCGCCGCAGCCGCACGGTCCTCCAGTTCCAGCCCAGGAGAGAAATCATCAACATACATACGTCAGGTGAAATTAAAATTGTCCCTATGAGTTATTCTATGACACAAGCTAGCACCGGCTATATTAAATCCTATTAATTAGGATTAATATTTAATTAATTCCTTTCCTTGTCTATAAACACAGAGTGCAACTGCAGAGCGCAGAGGCAATTACTATCTGGGGTGCTTCCAGATATTATAACTTTCAGAGTTACAAAAGCTGCATATTTGTTAGAAACAGCATGACAAATCTGTCGCTGTTAGAGTCACTCTACCAAGACTAGAAAAATCCTGAATAAACTGCAATAGGTCAACAATTTGCCAGAAATATCAGCTGAATCAGGAGCCTGAGGTTTCACCTCGCTGGAACATTACTGATTATGTGCACAAAGAGCCCTACCTCAGCAGAACACTGCGCATTACTTACCGAAGGGTGAGCAAGGCACGGCTCATGTTTTGCTAACTTCCACTCATTTGAGCTTAATTCTTTCCTTGGCTATTTCTCATCTCCTTTCTGAACTGGTAAGGACAGGAACACGGTGGGACAGGCAAACTCAGCCTCCTACAGTGCAGAAGACCTTTGCAATAGCATCTGATGAAGAACAGGAGTGGGCAAAACTCTCAACTTTCTGCAAACATGGTGTTTGCTGCTTGTTACTCACTTGGAAGCGATACAGAAAGTATGGGAGCACTTTTCTGTTTGTTTTTGCTTGTTGGGAAAATGCCCTTCCAGTGCTTTGGGGGGGCTGCACAGTGGTGACCTCCCCAAGGGTTTGCATGGACAAGGAGGATACAAGGGGTTGAGAGGTTGCAGGTGGTGAGCATCCAGGGCTGCCCTATTCCTGCAGGATCCTGCACTGCTCAGTCCATGCATCACATAAATGGGTCAATCAGGCTGGTGAATATCAACTAGCCACTCACCAGCTTACTATGCCTAAAGCTCCTGAAGAGGCAGCAATATGTCTGGTCTCCATCCCTACCAGGGTGACAGCTGATGACATTTAGGTGACGACTTTCCCAGTAACCCTAGGAGTCAAAGCTCACAAACAAAAGTCTTTGGTGGCCTTTTGAAAAATTCATCTCTTTGTTTCCCTGCTGGAAGTGGAAGAGGGGGAAAAAAAAAAAATATATATATATATACCCTTGTAAACAAGTTGTTATGCAATGAGTCATTTGCTGCCTGATGGGAGACGGGCCAGCGTCCCTCTCTGAGCCGCAGTGATTTGACTAATTACTTCTATCTGCTCCAGCAGCAGAGCAGCCGCCTCCAGCCCTTCTGCTGTCTGGGTCTTGTCTGTCAGCCGGCTGCAGAGAAGTGTGTAGTGATGGGAAACATCATCCTTCTGGCTGGGGTTGTGGCATTTCACCTGTTCCTTACCCCTGCTGCGTGGCAGGTGCCAAAATCAAGAGCTCTGCTCAGGGAAAGGCTGGGACTGGGTAGGCTGGATATCTTGGGGCTGGCATGCAGGCATTTGCAACCTCCAAGCGTGTCGTGGTTGCCCATTTTGCATGGTCCCGTGTGTCTGTGTGTCTCTTGGCTGGGGTGAGGAGTCCTGTGGGGACACGGAGGCTGCATGGCACAGCCTCCACGATGCTGGCAGCGATGGGAGCCTCCCTGGGAACTGAGCACGGTGCAGTCGGCTGGTGAGACTCTGCCATCAGGCTTCAGGGGAAACAGCATTGCATTTTAAGGTGGTATTTTCTTTCAGCTCAAAGCTGGTGAGTTCTTCTCCAGGATCTGGGCACTGACCTGCCATGGGTGTCACTGGAAAACATCGCCCACCGATGCTGGGGAGAGGGCGAGGACCACGTATGGGTGCATGTGGAGCTTCTTCCAGCACGTGCAAAACTCTGCTGTCTCCTCTGAGCTGCTAACGGGGCCCAGGACTTCCACAACTGTTAATAAGAGGCAAATGTTATTAAAGTAAATGAGATGAAAAAGGCAGCTGCGTATGCAAACTGATTATATTTTTACACTTGTTTGAAATCACAACTGTGATTTTTAATTATAGTGGATCAAAGAAAATAACCACATTAATCCAATGTAATCACGTGCGAGCTGATTTGATAACAACATTGTATTTAATTGGCAGTAGGCTCAGGAAAAGCTAAATACAAATGAAAAGCACTGTCACATTCTGAAGACTAATTAATATGACAGACTGGTAGCAAATGCATTGTTTATTACTGCTGGTTTCCAGTAGCTGGTTCAACACCGTTTTGTTACCACGATCCCCAGTGCTGCGTCCATCAGTGCATGATATTTCAAAGGAAAATTAAATATGATTTATTTTAAGGAGGAACAAAGGAGTTCAAAGATAATTAAATTACGCATTTCAAATATCAAGGTGCAGATAAAGAGCCTTAAAACACAGGATATTTCTCTTTCCAGCTATAAGTCCCCTTGATATGTGCATATAATTCACATTAATGTGCTACATCAGTGACAGAAGACACTTTTTTTTCCCTGCACATTTTAATGCAGTTAACAAACAGGGATTTTTTTCAGGGTCTGACACAACTCTCAGTGAATTAAACACAGACGTCACCCTCAGGACCCTGCCAAAGCCCAGCAAGCCATTGGAAGAATTTCCCTTGGCTCCAGTGGGCTCTCAATCATATACTAAGCTCTTCAGATCAGGGCCTCTTATCTTTTTATCCTCAGAAAGTACCTAGCAGAAATGAAGAACATTAATTCAGATAAAGTCTTTTAAATACAGAGTCCTGAAAGTTTGCTAAAGCTTTCGAGAGAGTCACACGCGTTAAAATTCTCCCACCTGATGGCACTACCTTCCTCAGCTGGCTATAGACTGTGATGGCACATATTTGTCACACCTTGTTACAGCCTTGGTCAATAGAATAATGGAATAATCAATCATCTATATTTTAGTGTGAGACATAATAAATATAGTGCCTAATAGTCAATCAGGTCTTCACCACGGAAAAGTTGAACAATTACAGTGGTTGTCAATGGTAAACTGCCTATGATAAGTATGCAAACATTGACCCCAAGTGTTACACTGAGAACATGGAAATTAAAATCATCTATCTTATTTGATTCAAAGCCTCCCAGATAACAAGGATGGTATTTAAGGAAAACCTTAGCTAGAATCAGATTGCTTCTTTCTGGTAGATTAAAATTAAATTAAGTCAAAATTTCAAAAATACTGGTTTAATTAAAGATACTTCACTAGCTCATAAATTATACATACTCTGTCCTGTTGCGAAGTGTAAGTTTGATGTTAGGTGTCAGATCCGCAGAGGATTCCTAAAGGTTAGTTCACATCTATGTGCCATATAAAGCAGAATTCTGGAAACAAATTACTAATTATCGAAGTTCCCAAATTGCTACCCCAGTCTGCTTAGCAAATGCACTCTCCCTGATTTCAGCAGAAGCAGTGGTTTCTTCAGCAGCTTAGTCCAAATATGCAAAATAAGACGGCCAAAAGAGACCTTGGCCAAAAGCAGACGTTGGCATGGAATCAAGCTTGAAAATATTAATAGATAATCATCCAGAAACTAATTATAAATGTAAAAAGTCCAGCTATCTTACAAAGACCACTGCAAGGAAGAGTGTTTCAGTTTCATTAGCAGAGCAGCAGCAGGAGAATCCTTGCAAAGTAGTTTTCTGAACTTCCTAATGCTCTTATTGACGGACATCCGTTAGCTACAGCCACATCCATTTAAACTAGAGGAGTAAAAAAAATAAAAATAAATTAACAGTGAAGGTGATGACTCACTGAAACATAGTCCAGATACAAATAAGGGGAAAAAAAAGCTACGAAACACAGAAAGATTGAGAGCGGTGCTTTCCTTGAAATGTGCCGTAGTCCAGTGCGCGTTATTGGGATCGTCTCTAGGAAAACAAGCCAAAATGAAATGGTGAGTGATATAAAGCTGGCCAGGATGGAAGACTTGGTGACTTCTTTTGAACTCAAAGCTTCTTAAAGTGCACTAGATCCAAGGAAATTAATGCTAAATTTGGTGGGATTTAGGTACACTCAGATTCAAGCATGAGGCACCCTCCATCCTTCCATCGCTGCGGCAGCAACAGAGCCAGACCCTCCTGGTGACATCTCCACACCAGTGATGGGTCTGTCCGAGCACACTTGGCCATGGCCACCATTCCACTTCCTAACGGCCAGGCTGGGTGACAGAAAGCAGCCTTACCCTGCGTGGGATTTAAGCACACCTGTAACGTAAAGCTTGTGCTCCTTGGCCACAGCAGCGACCGAAAGGGTGCAGCAGCATCCACCATCGGGGCTCACACTGATGCCTGCTGTAAAAGTTGCCATTACAAACCAAAAGGAGCCTGACAAATGCTCCCTTTGGGAGCGGAGCTACTCTGGGTAACACAGATGCTCATTGTCAGCTTGCTACCAGTAACCGTAGCAGCTTCCATCAAGGTGTCTCCAACACAGACTTGCAAATGCTTGGCACTGAGACCGTGGGTACCAGACGCCCATCAGTGCCGAGGAAGACTGCTGAAGATGAAGACAAGGGAGAGGCAAATTCTCTGGCTCCAGGGAATTTGGAGCAGAACTACAGCCGTTATTGATTTGCAGCATTGCTGAGAGGTTCCCGTGCTGCTAGGCAGTGCTGGCACCCAGTAGGATGCGATCCTCCCTCTAAAGAGCGTCTGTGATTGCCTGAACCATTGCTAAAGACACACATCAGTGTATCCTGGAATGGTTAGAAAAGCTCCTTATGTATTGACCCAGCCATTAGCAGGGTGCTGAGGGGCAGAGCGGGGAGTGAAGCCCTCTGGCACACCTCTCAGCTGCATTGTACCACATTGTAGAAAGCTTTGCAGAACCTCAAAAAAAAATCCCTCTGAGATAGTTTAGAAACTCCAGAGCTGATTATTCAGATAAGCCATCACGAGATAAGCTCTGATATCATCAGAAAGGGTGCAAGGCACTGTCACACGAGGGAGAGAGATGGGAAGGATGTGAACTCTATTTAAGCGGTCCCGCGGTAGAACAGCTTGCAGCCAGTGCACAACTTACTGTCAGCTCTCTCTGAGCAGCTCCTTTGATTGCACTGCTCTGTGAAGGAGCACTTGTCACTTTTTATCGAAGGAGAGGGGAAGAAAGCAAGGCAGCCTGTTGCCAGGAGAAAAGATGCCACTCACTTTAAGTTAGACTATAGACAGCTGCAATGCCCTGGCTGCTGGTGATCGAGGACTAGCAGAAGTGTGAAGGAAGTATCAATGCAGGGAAAGGAAAAGAAAACAGCAAGAGACTGGCGGGAGTGCAGAGCAGGCAGGGATGGGGCCCCAGGCTTGCTGTCTGGAGCTGGTCGAGCCTGAAACGCCTGAGCATGCAGGAGGAGAAGGCAGCAGCAACGTGCCCTTCGAAAGCCGGCGGCTCAGCATCAGGCTGAGTCGGGATGCTGCTTCCACAGCCCCTGTCCCCAAACAGCCAGGGGACACCTGGGCTGGGATCAAACGCAGACTCAGGGTGACCCACTGCAGAGTCCTTGTATAATAAAAGAGCAAGTGGGTTTTTGCCACTGCCTTCCTGGGGCTGGGTACCCCTTACGGCAAGGGATCCTCAGCACATGATGAGCTCGAATGGCAACGGCGAGAAGCTGCAGCACAGCCTGTCCTGCAGCCGCTGCCTTGCTGCAGCATCAGGCTCGGTGTTGTTCAGTGAAATCCACCTTGGGGAGCTGGAAATCCCTCGCTCCAAAGCAAGAGTATTAAAGTACTGTGACTGTATCTTCATAATCCAGCTAGCAGAGGAAAACAACCTGGGGAAGGTGCAAAAGCTCAAGTAACGTGAGTGTCCCTCTCCCCTGCTTCGTTTGTTGGGATTCTGCTTGTTCAAGATAAGAATCAGCAAACCTGCGCAGAAAGGCCCAGGCAGAGAAAGCCCAATTTCCCCTCAGCTCCTGGTGCTTCTGCTAAGTTACTTTGGCATATTAAAAGGCACCAGAGATGACAGCAGTAACGGAAAAGATGGAAGGAATGATTCTGCAGACACAGAAGAGACAAAAATGCAATATTACAGTATCCTGATTACCATGAGGCAAAGCATTTCCCACTGGAGCTGGGAAAGCTGATATTTAACAGCTGGATCCTGCAGACTAACCAATTTGCTTCTCTGGTTTTGTTGCTTATAGCAAAGCAGAAAAATATTTACAGCTATTGTTTTCCTAACTTTAGCTTCATCCTTGCCTGATTTGTCTACAAAACCTGCGCAATTCCTGGCAAGACACTTTGGCAGTATTCCCCACCCACACTTTGGAAGGTATATTGCATTTCCCCGTCCTGGCACACTGGCAGAGACACCGTGTCCCAGCTATCAGATTTTGAGGATCAGATCCCTCTGTGCAAGCAAATTCATGAAGGGTCTAGAGCACAAGTCTTACGAGGAGCGGCTGAGGGAGCTGGGGTTGTTTAGCCTGGAGAAAAGGAGGCTGAGGGGAGAGCTTGTCGCTCTCTATAACTACCTGAAAGGAGGTCGTAGCAAAATGGGTGTTGGTCTCTTTTCCCAAGTAGTGAGGGACAGGGCAAGAGGAAACAGCTTCAAGATGTGCCAGGGGAAGTTTAGATTGGACATGAGGAAAAATTTCTTCACTGACAGGGTTATCAAGGACTGGAACAGGCTGCCCAGGGAAGTGTCCGAATCACCGTCCCTGGAAGTATTTAAAAGACATGTGGATGTGGCTCTTAGGGACATGGTTTAGTGGCGGACTTGTCAGTGCTAGGCTTATGTTGGACTCGATAATCTTAAAGGTCTTTTCCAAACTAAATGATTCTGTGATTCTAAGTGTAGGAATCACAAATGTGTATCTGTCCTGAACCGATGATGGATAAAGTCACTAAAATCACCTACCCACTGACTTCATCAGCGTTACAGCATGACTAACTTTGTGTGCAGCAGAAGGAGGATAAGTGGAGGTCCAATTTTTCCATTGGTTCTAGCTGTCATCAGTCTGATAGATTTGCTAACGTTGCATACGCTCATGCTGTATTTTTCCTTTAATATGAGCACAGGGACTCACTTTCAGATTCCACAATTCTGCTGCTAGTATCAGCCTGTGTCTCACGGCGGCACATAGCCATCCATCCCAGCAGTGGAGAGCCATTGCTAAGAAATTACACGCACATTTGGCAACAGGCAATATCATGTCACCTTCTGAACAGGCAACCAAGGGATGCAGGAGTAAACAGAGGAACAGCCCCTAGAAGCAGAGGAAGGCAGTGGCTCCAAGTCCTGCAGTATTGAGTTATCATCTGGACCTGGATACATTTCCCAGTCTCGCTTCTCTTCATCTCCATCTCTAGTGGATAGGTGACATATGGACGTCTTCATGCTGCTGGCCATCTTGCCAGAGGTCACAGTCCTTTTCTTTTCCCCTGGTAAGTTGGGGGCGGTTCCTGGAAGCACTGTGGACTCTTCCCATCCTATCTGCCTTTTGAGCTCATTATCTCTCTGCTGTGCACCGACTCGGTGTGGAAGGACTTCAGGAGCAACCCTGCCAGCTTCAAAAGAGCAGGATATTTCCCTACAGTCAAAACCCCATCGCTGTGCAGGGCTACATCCTGCCATGGCACTAATCCCCCCCAGCACAGGGACCCTCCCGCTCCCCGGGGGTGAATGGGACAAGGGAGCAGCAGAAGGGACAAACACAGCACAAGGAGTGGTGCCACCGTCTGTGGGGACACACCAGCACCCATCCCTGGGGACACCCAGCCAGAGCCGTCCCACGGCACGACGCCTGGGGACATGGGGTGTGCATCACCCACAGGGATACCTGAGCTGAGACAGCACCTCTGCTGTGTAGAGAAATGAAAATGCTGGTTTGCTGCCTTTTGAGTGTTTTTTTTTTTTTCCTTTTGTTTCTGAGAGAGAAGACTGCAGATCTCGTCTGTCCCAGGAAACATGTTATAAAACTGCAATTTGCCTGTCTTGGCTCTCTCACCCTAGCATTGACCCTAAAGATGAACTCCCATGAATAAGTCTAATCCTGTTTTTCATGTTTCCCCAGGCTAATGAATATTTATGAATTGTTCCTCCAGAGCCAAAGCATGGCCCCTACAACCGGCCATGATAGTTCAATTTGTTTTCTTGCCAATTCTTCAAATTGTTTTTTTGTTGTTGTTGTTCTTTTTCAAACTTAGGGGGAAAAAAAAATCTCATTCCCAGTTGGTTCTTATCAAAGTGTGTGGGGTTTTTGTTTGGTTTGTTGGTTTTTTTAAACTCAGCTGGTGCTTGGAGACTTTCCAATCGGCTTGAATGATTAATGTGGTGCCACTGACTTGTTTTGTGTTTGTATTAAAAAAATAAAAAAAAAAGCACAATTCATGTTTTCCAAAGAGCCAGTTAGGTATCTCTGATTGACCATGCCATGTAAGTTTTAAATTGTTCTTTGTGTGCACAAAATGTATAGCAAAAAGGAAGCATTTCCACAGAGATGAATGGAGCATTCAAGGTTAGACACACAGGCAAAAAAGAAAAAAATACCACCTCTCAGGAAGCTGTGTATTAGACTATAATCATTACAAAGCCAGGTCTTAATATCTTCCATCTATTTAAGGGAGAAGATTTGTTCTTTTCCCTACTATTTATTTAGCTAGTCTAAATTCAGTTTCAATAGCAGAACAGCTTTCCCAGTTTAGCTGCATTGCCAAGCCAAGGTCATTCCCCTCGGAGAAAGATCAAGATCCTCTATAAGGGAAAAAACCAAAAGAAATTACTCTCTCCCCCTGATTGATCTACTGAACATCATTAGCGAAGGGTGAGGATATCTAAACGTGCTCTGCGTCCATTGCCTTGCACCGGTGCTTTCTGAGAGTGAAACAGAAGGAAGTTATGCAATTACCTTGAGGAAAAAAAAAATGTTCCTTCAGTGGTATTTGGAAATAAAACAGACCCGTGAAGGGATGAGGATCCTGAAGGACTCTTGCAAGCTGTGCGTCTGTGAGTCAATAAAGCGGTGCAGAAATGCAGCCCTATTGATTTGCATTATGTGCCGCTTCCCAGGTGAGGGTTCAGCCTTTTAGAATGTTTTCCATCCAATGTTTTAATAATTCTGTAGAAGTTTGATAGCACTTAATAGCATGTATTTATTTAGAAATAATAACTGTTTGTGCTTAAAGTTGTTAAACTAAGACGTGCCATTGTAATCCCGTCACTCAGAGGCTGCTTGGCAAAGCGCGTGGGAGCTCCAGCCAGCGAGTGCAACGCTCGCACCAGCCAAAATAGATTGCATTATAAAACCCCAAACAACAAAAACCATCACTTTCATTTGTGCCATTTTATCCCTGTGTCAGAGGAAAATAAAAAGGTCACTTTAAAGCCCGAGAGTGAAGGGTAGCCTTTCCCAGGTTGCTTTGCTGCCAAGAAGACCATTACCAGAGACCCAGAAATTGTTCCAAGGGCTAAAATGACGGCGTATTAAGGGGGGATTCCTGCCTGGAATGGGGAGATGAGCAGCTGCAGCAGCATGGCCGAGGGGTGATGCTGCCCACCCTCCGGCACTGCAGGCTCTCCAGGGCTGGAGCTGCTTCCTCCCATTTATTTGCGCACGACAGAACAGGGCTGAACCCTGCAGAGGTCAGTGACCATGAACTTCAGTTAGGGCAGCGCTGCAAGCTAGCACTGGGCGGGTGCCTGTGCCCGTGAAGGCTTTAGCCAGCATGCCCCAAGGGGGTGACACTGCGGGGGTGATACACCCACCCAGATCCCCAGCCCGGCCCGTGTGTGAGCCCCGGGCTGCCCCAACGAGCCTGGTTGAAGCATGCAGAAAGAGCTCAGGGCCTCCAGAGCATCTCTTCCACCCGTGTGCACACACGTGCGTGTATAGATATAAAATACACCTACATGCATATGGACACACACACCCCTCAGTCCCTGCCAGCTAAACAGCAAGACTCCAAAACTTTCCCTTCTAAGGATACCTGGAAATGGCCTGGGAGAGCTCAGTTACTTTTAAATTCAAGCTCCTTTCTTACCCACTGAAAGTTTAACCAGCAATCTCTGGGAAAATAGCCTCTTTATCCACAGCAAGCTCAGAACCCAGGTGGCTCAGCACCTTTGGAGGACCAAGGATGCTCATGGGTCAGCAGTGCTGGCTCCGCTGGCCCCAGCAGGTGTTGGTGGGGCAGGGGATCGCTCTCAGAGCTGCTCAAGGGCTTGAGGAAGGGCCAGTACAGCTCAGGCTTGCCCATTTGAAAGATTGCAGTGTCTGCTGCCAGTGTCCTCAAGATACAACACCACAGACAGAAAACAGGGCTAAAACCATCTCCTCTGTCTCCCTGCCTGGCCGCTGCCCAGGCCAAGGAGAGAGCAGCCCCATTATGCTTTTAAACTAAAAAAAAATAAAATAATAACACCAACCACCCCCTTTCTTTTTCCCATCTCCTTTGCCAGCTCACCCAGGTCACTGATGCCCCATTCCACAGGGTGCTGCAGCTCCCCACACCCACTTTCTCTCCCACTAGTACAGACGAGTCGGTGGGCTCACATCACCCTTACCCCCAGCTGGAGGAGATTCCCAAAGGGAATGCTAACCAGAATCCAAACCTTAATGATCCATCAAGGAAAAGCATTGCAGAAAGCCCCATGAGATCCCTGCCTGCTCCTCCGGCACGCAGATCAGGCAGCTCCGGCAGCGCATTTGCTGGTTACCATTGCTGTAAATCAAAGCAGAATTAGCATAATTGTTCAGGTCTGGGTTGTTGTTTTTTTTACTGAGGTCATAAACAAGCTGATGACACCGAAGGTTTTTTACACCACATTGTAATGGTGCTGGCAGCCTAATTTTCAGCACCCTGCTCACCTATACTCAGTCGCAAGGGTGTTAATAGCAACTTTCTTCGAAAAAAAAAAAACAGTTGTTTCAGGAACGTGTCTGAACTCGGCAATATTTCTGTCAATCCAGTGGGCTGTCTTTACGTCTGCCTTCCTTAGGAGACAATCATTGCCTGCTGGGACTTTATGCATAGATTGCTAACTTGCTGTGCATACACTGATGCAAAGAATGAGCTTTGTAATTTAAATAACAGACTGTGGAATTGATGACAGATGCAAACACGGTCATTCACCCAGCTGCAGAAAACTGCAGCTAAGGCTCCAGGAGGAAGGTGGAGGAAACGTGTCGCTTTTTCAAGGATCAGGAACACAGCCTGCAGCCGTGGCCATCACATGTATGACACCATGTTTATATGTGGAAAATAAAGCAGAACATAGCAAACACCCCAAACCAGAAGGGTTTACCCAATATCCTGCCCTGAGCAGAGACACCTTCTCCCATTTACTGATCTGTCCGGATCTTCGTCCAGCTCTCCTGCAAAGCGGAGATGTTCCTTCTTGCAAGGAGATTGGGGAAATAAAGTGGGATTTGGTAAAATCCCTGGGAGGCATGGTTGGAGAAGACTTACCAGCTCAAGGATGGCAGCACCTCTGTGCTGGGCAGGGTCAGACCCACCAACACTGCCTGCAGCAGCAAAGCAGAGAGGCAAAGAGCTCCCTCAGCCTCCAAACTCAACATTCTGCCCCCGAACACACCGTGATTTACCCCCATGAATGGGGTCCCCAGGTAGTGGTGGGTCCCACAGCCACACCAGTGCCTGCACTGAGCGTCCTGGGGACACGCCGTTGGAGCGGTGCATTGGGAGCATCCCTGAGGACCCGCCCTGTGCAGGAGGGTCATGCTGCAGGAGAAGCTCTGAGAGGCCCTTCTGAGGATGGATGGGACTCACAGGTAATGGAGAAGAGGGTGTGGGTGGACATGAGAGTGGTCCAAGACTGGGCAAAACCACAGTGTCGCATGACAGAACTGGTCCCAGTTATCTGGCAGAGCAAGACAAGAGCACTGCAGACAAAAATATAACAGCAAGAGTACTGAAAATGTTGTAAATACCTGTTTAGGTAAATAAGCCTCCTTAATCTGGTGTGTCTCATTTGCATAACAACAAAGGCTTTTTTTTTAGGGTGATATGTACATTTTCTTTTTGAAAAGAAACAAAGACTCTGACAAGGCCTTTAATCATCAAATCAGTATAAACAACATTATAATACATTAGACTTGGAAATGATAAACTGTTATTATGCACCAAGTAATTAAATTAGTACTGACAGCTTTCAAAGAGTAAGAGAAAAAGGCAAAATACATCCCTTGCTTTCAGGGATGATTTTTCCTAGAAGACAGACAAGATGTAAGCACTTTCTATCTGGGAATGAGGATCTGCACAGGAAACGCTCACACCTGAAGCGTGACCTCTTTCTAACACCTACCAGGAAACCCATTCTACAAGTGGGAGCTGAGCCTGGTCAGCTGCGAGGAATAAACAAGTTAAAGTCAAGTCCTCCTTAAAATGAAATCCAAGAACGCCCTGGAAAAGACTAATTACAGCCGCTGTGCCACTGAGCGAGAGCTACCAGTCTTCTGGCAGTAACTTGAATTTCATTGTTTGGGAAGATGAAAGCCTTCACTCGGCTGGGGAATGGCATAAAAACAATTCATAAGCAGGAGTGAGATAAACTGTGTTTATTCATGAGTAGCATTAAACCCCTTTTGAGGGTTCTTATAATAATTTGGGGTTGCTATGCAACACACAGGTCCAAACCTGATTCCAGTAGCAGCAACAAAGCAAATCATCTGCTGGCTTTGGTAGGACCTGGAGAGATCCTGCACAGCCACTGATGAGTGCACCCAGCACGTATCCCAGCTCTGGATTTCCAAGTGAACTGGGGCTAAATGCAGCGTAAGCACCCAGACCACCACTGTGCACAGCTACGTTTCCATCCCAGGGAACAACAGCAATTGTGGAAACAGAAACACCTCCCAGCCCAAATTCTTGTCATACACAACACTTGTCAACTCGTCAAGATGTTACTTTCTATAAATGAGCTTAATTTACATGTTAATAACACCAAAAACCATAGTGTGAGAGGGAGAGAGGAGACTGAGGAGACAGTGAAGTGGGAGGAGACAACTGAAACTTCAATTTGAAAGCTTGTCAGAATTTTGAAATGTTTCAATAAACTACTGAATAAAATCCATCCGTTACCTTTGCTTGTATTTCATGGCACAACCCTCTAGTTACACACCAGCTTTTCATCTTCTGGAGACTCTTGCAGGTGGCCGCATTTTTGCTCACGACAAACCTTGACTGTTGTGCTTTTGCTTTTTCATCACCAAAGTCCCACCTGTGCCTGCAAGAGCCAAACACACCGCAGAGTCAGCGCCTCGCCCTGCCAAAAACCCGCAGCACGACGCTCAGCCAGCCAGCACACAGCCTTGCCAGGATTTGCGAGGGGACACGCTCACTTCCCAGCATGGAGGAGGTGGCTGGTTGCGATTAGAAAGACGGTGTTTAAATACAGTGGGGAGAAAAGAAGCGAGAGCAGAAATGCTGCTGTCTTAGCTGCGGGCCAAGAAAGCATCACTGCCATCCCGCTCGGGTCAGCAGGGCAGCGGAGGAGTGTGTTGTGAAGGACCAGGCACCACCACCAAAAAGAAATTCTGGGCTGAACATCCCCAGCCCCACTCAGGGATTTCCAGCCCCCATGGATGGAGCTGGGTTGCCCTTAGACTGGTGAGGTCCTGTCAATCCTCCAGTGACAGCTCCTGTGGTGTGTCAGCTCACACAGACACACTGACAGCTCCGATCCGGGTATTCCCATCCCTGCCGATCCCAGTATTCCCATCCCTGCCACAGTCACCGCTTTCCTCCTCCTCATCTGCGTTCACACCTCCATGGTACGAATACAGCAGCGGGCTCTGGGCTGACCCAACCACCCTTCCCCTTTCACAGCACAGCTCTGTTATTTTCCCTGCGGTCTTGTTTATCACCTTTTGCTTTCAGATGCTGAACTCTCCCTTCTTTGAATACTTCGATTCAATGGTTGCATGCAGGCATGTTCCCATGATAACTGAGCTTGGGGTGAATACACCGAGAGAACTGGGTGGAATGAAGCCAGCCAGTTACATGTATTCATCTAGGAGGAAAGATGGGGAAGGACGGAGACCACATTGCTGATATCCATTAAGCACCAAAAACTAAAAAATGAAAAATCAGTTTGCTCTGCAAATGGCAGGAGCCAACCAGCTCAGCCACCCCACACTGTCGCAGGTTCTTTCGCTTTAGCTGTCCATCCTNGCTGAACTCTCCCTTCTTTGAATACTTCGATTCAATGGTTGCATGCAGGCATGTTCCCATGATAACTGAGCTTGGGGTGAATACACCGAGAGAACTGGGTGGAATGAAGCCAGCCAGTTACATGTATTCATCTAGGAGGAAAGATGGGGAAGGAGGGAGACCACATTGCTGATATTCATTCAGCACCAAAAACTAAAAAATGAAAAATCAGTTTGCTCTGCAAATGGCAGTAGTCAACCAGCTCAGCCACCCCACACCCCCACACTGTCGCAGGTTCTTTCGCTTTAGCTGTCCATCCATAGCACAAGAAAAGCAGTAAAGCCTGCAGGATCAGTCCAACAATTCAGCTTAAGTGAGAGCAGAAAACAATATTTTCTGTATTTAATTACTTTCTAATAATGGCTTGTGTCATCAGTTCAGCGTTTGTGTTTGCCACAATGATCTACTGTCAGGACTGAAGTAAAAGTAAAATTAAAGCTTTCTTCTGACTCTTTGTACTTGGCCACACCACATCCTTGCAGAGATGCCTCATCAATTCATTTGTGCATGAAAAGACAGCGAGTGTCCTTCCCAGAGGACCTCTCCCAGCACCGCCAGCGTGGGAGCAGGGGTGACTCGGAAAGTGACAATTAAAAGCAAACCCTACCCAGGACCCACAGGTCCTCTGCAGTCTCACAGTTAGAGAAGGGTATGCAGAGGTCCCTCCTCTTCCCTCTCCCCTTTCCCAGGGCTCACAGTTGGGTATTTTCGGAAGCGATGCAGGTCAGTCGGGGAGCTCTGGAGATGCCGCTGGGCACAGTCAGGACGTGGTCCGGGGACCCCTTTCCTCTCCAGTGCTCTCCCCTGGGCTGTGGGAGGTCATGGACCCATCAGGTTTACCAGGTGCAAAACACTCAACTTTAAGAGCCAGGGAAGTCAGCTTTCTGTCCTTCTAATGTACATCAGATAAACAAACCGATCGTCGAATAACAAAGAAATATAACCAGCGCCAGGAAAAGTCCTGCAGCCAGCAAGTCTCTCCCGCATATTTTATCTGATAATCCACTGCGCTAATACTTAACCACCACACCAAGCAGGTGGAAGTTTGAGGGCCATTGAGCACTGTGAATTTTCCCAATGCATCACAATTACCAAAACACCTGTGCTAAATAACTTTGCGCTGAGCCACTGTGAAAATTCACAGAGTGCTCAATAGCCCTTGAAATTTCTCATTTCTAACCGGCACTGGAGGGGCTGAGGGCTCACACATCACCCCGCAGCACACCGCGCGTAAGGACACTGGTTCAGGACCTCGTAAAGGCCCTTTTCTCCTCGGCTGGAAGTTATGCTGTCCCTGTGATTTTCAGGCTGCTCCTACTTTTCCTCCGCAATTACACTCCCTTGGAGCTGGTAAACTTCCATGAGAGCGGACTCCAAACACAGCTGAGCTCCCTGGCTCCCCTGTCCCTCCTTCCCAGCCCAGCCCAGCTGTCTGTCTCAGGACCTTCCTTTTCTTCTTTCACAGCCAGGACAGATGCCAAAATAGAGGGACAAAAACCCATCACACACAACAGGGTGATCCTGAGCTCAGGACTGGCCTCTCCGCACTTCCCATCCCATTCTCATGGGGACACGGGAGCGGGACTAAGGGCTCAGCCTGACCCCGGACATGGCAGCAGCTGAGGACAGGTTTGTCCCTGGGATGCACGGTGCAGGGCAGGCTCAGTGGGTGAACAGAAGCTCTTCAGCAATTGTAGAAGATGTGAAAGGCTCCACAAGCCCCGGCTGCATCCAGCTAGAAAATAGGATGAGAACAAATTGGAGGGGTTTCAGCAGGCAGAATCAAGAAGAATGGGAGGCTGATAAACCTCCCTTACAGCAGGGAACTAGAGACATTCAATCCATTTAGTCTGTCCCTGGGAAGGTTAAGAGGTGACTTGAGAGTGGTCAGCAAGTGCCCACGCAGAGAGAGGAGTAATAAGATGAGGCTTTTTAATCTGACAGACGAAAGCATCTTGAGATCCAGAGGCTGGAAACCAAAGGCTTTTCTACAGAGACATTAAATTGTTCTTGGTGCAGAACAGTTACGGTAATTAATTAACCACTGGAACAATTTACCTGAGGATGTGACAGATTCTCTGTCACTTCAGCTCTTTAGATTGGACCTTTCTGGGACATCGGAACTCCAGCAGAGCATCTGGGTTTGAAGACTGGGGAGGAAAAAGGGGGAGTCATGCAGGAAAAAAAATCACTGGTGTGTGCTCCTGGGGGCTCCTTCTGCACAGCCAGTCCAGAACTGGAGATCTTTGGAAGGCAGAGAGGGATATCAGCCAGCTGCTGCTGTGTTAGGCACTAATACAGAGGGGAAGCAAAACCACAGAGATGTGAGAGCAATTTGGAAAGTATAACACATCTCATCAGATGTCCCCAGGCCTTGCAGGGCAGCCCAGGGCTGTGCACAGCCCCTGCTCTCTGCCACTTTGCTGCTCAGAAAAGAGCAGAGCAGAAGCCAACCATCTGCTCGGGGATGGAGTCTGAGCATGGCCCCTGTGTGTCCCCGTCCTGCCATTCCCAGCAAGGCTGTGAACTAACCACAGCCCAGCCCTCCGGGCTCTGGTTTCCACATGCCAGGTGCTCACCCACCACTTCCAGCTCATCGGTGGGACTGCAGAGAAACCCTTTGGTGCTGCCTCTGAGGCCAACTGCTGTCCTGAGGACTCTGTACAGCAGCATGACTGCCCCCAGCAAAGGTCCTTTGTCCTTAAAAAGAGAGACTGAAAGCAAGGGTTCAGATCAGATATGCACGTTAATAATTCCCCTGTTTTTCCACAGACAAACGCAATGCATTCCAGGTTCTGTGTCCTCACATTCTCACTTCTCCATCGCTTCTCAAGGCAGCCCATAGCACAACCTCAGCTTCTCAGTACGGCTCCATCACTTATTTGCAGCAAGTTGCCACGATAATGGAGTAGAACTTCTATAGCCAGTCTGTTGATGCAAGTGCTATAAACCTGATTTTCAGGGTTGCTTAACTCAGTCACTGAAAGGTTCACTGCGGCTCTACCAAACTCCATCTGAAATCCAGATTATTTTTTAAAAGGTGGCATTTTAGAAGCCTTAGGCTTTTATGTTACTTTTTTTGTATTTTAGAAAAAGGATCTTTTGGAGCCCTTGACACAAATAAGAAGTGAATTTCAATGGTCCCAATTTAAACATATTTTAGTGTTAGTTATATTTAAATATGATTATTTTTGGTACATTAGCATAGGAACATTTGCACAAAAGCCCAGTTTTCTCATGTGGTTTTCTAGTAATTAATACCCTAGACTCTTATTATACAATGACATCAACACTTCGGTGCAGCAGTACAAAATAAAATAAATGAAAAAGATCAGAAATAAGTATACCACATACATGCAAAACAGAGAGGAAGGATCAAAATCTGGCCATACAGGCACACCATCCCCACGCCTTGATCCATCACACACAGACTCACCAAGCCAAAGGACAAAAGAATGAAGAAAACCAAGTTCTGGAAAAGTAACTTTCTGCTTCAACCACTATTAATGAGGCTGCCTGAAGGATTCCCATCTCCACAGAAGCAAGTGGAAAACCCCAAGTCCCCCAGGCAGTATGTTCATATCCTGAGCTGAGTGCCAACGAGCCCCCCCTGACCCTGAAAGCCCCATCCCCAGGCCAGGGTGCTCCTCAGGGCATGCAGAGCCTACGTGGGCTGCAGCGGCATTGCCACCAGCCGGGCTTTTCCCAGCCTTCATCTCCTGTGGCCACAGACATCTGACAGATTTGCTCTTGCTCCCTGCAGCTGCTCATCCTCAGACAACAGGACTCTGTGACCCCAGTGCTGCTTCACATGTTGTCAAACAGCTGTTCGAGCAGTAAAACAACTTCAGCTTTCCACATATTTTGATGTATTGGTTGTTCGCAAACAGAAAAAAAAAAAAAAAGCCTTGCTCTGACTATATAAAAGAATTATTTTATTGATTGCCCAGGCTTTATTTTTCTTAATTTTTTCCTTAGGAACTCTAAATGGGTGGTGTTGTCATTAACCATCAAATAACCACAGTATCCCAGCCAAAGACCATTATAGACTGTCCAGAAGTCTCATGACTTTGGTATGATGCACAGAGAAGTCCAAATTCAAATGACCTGAGCCATTAGGTCAATGCCAATGAAAGTGACTCTCAGATGTACGAATTGGAAGGCTTCCACAGATGCTGTTCCCTCTCCAGGAGCTAGAGATCACTTCAAATGTCAGTGTAAGGTTGCTATGTTTTTAATCGGCACCTGAGTTTTATTTGGATGGTTTCTAAATTACTCCCTCCACCTTTCTGATTAGGAGAGCTTTCAGATCTTACGCAGAGGGCTCTCAGACTCTTTGTTCTTCGAGAATTTTTTTTTTAAATTTATAAAAAAGAAAAAAAGAAACAAACACAAAAAAACTCACATCTGCAAACAGAAATGCAGGAAGACAGTAAAAAATCATATCGTGAGCATTAACATTTAACTGTCGCTGTCTTTCACTGTGTGCCCATACACCTCTTGTCCAAAGGCAGGCACCCCCACGTTCCGTGTCCCCTGGAAGCAGCAAGTACATGTGCTCCGTTCATAATTAATGGCCCAGCTTTTCCAGAATCACTAACTACTGCATCTGCCTCTGTCTGTGGAGGATTTGACCCTCAAGGTTTGGCTTCACCAGACTAATGCTCTCCCTGCAAAACAGCCACACAGAACACGCTGGAGCCAGCCTTTGTCACCTGGATCCCAGGTGTACCCCAGTCAGCAGCAAACACAACCACACTCACCCTCTGGGACCGACGCTGGCTTTGCTGCCCATTTCAAGGCTTCCAAGGCACTCAGTGCTCAGGGTTGGGACTAAGACCTCCTGAAGCCTCAAGCAAGCCGAGAGCCCTCAGCACCCCTGCAGAACGGAATCACTACATTATTTCAAGCCATCGTGCTGTGCTGAGGACAGGCGGCAGAGCTGCGCCTGCACCCGTCAGCCAGCACTCCAGCTCTCAGCAGGGCAGCAGTGATGCTCTGGGCAAGCAGGTGGCTACTAAGAGACATCAAAAGACACCTGGAGATGGGCTGATTGGTTTTATTTGCTTGTTACCTGACCCATAGAGTGAGATATGCCCTGAGTATATTTGTTTTGTTGAGGCAACTAGAAAAAACCCTCCCCAGAATAGGCTTTCTGCTGCCAGAGGACAGAGGATTGACTCCAGTGAGTTTTTGGTTTTTAAGAGGACATAAAACTATTGTCTGGTGCAGACTCAACCTGAAAATAACTCTCCATTCCTTTTTCTGATGGTTTTATTTGTGATTCTCTCCACACAGTAAGAGAGACTCCTCTTGTGCCCCCCTGGGAGGTTTCTCAACAAGGAAAATAAAAGCTTGGCTGCACCAAAAGCCATCGGGGGCTCTGGTTGCGCCCTAGAAGACCCCTCTGCACCAGGTCCTTCCAGAGCTGGTGGCCTAAAAGTTGCTGCAGACAGATGCTGGCAGATCCTCTCAAAGGCAGTCAGCCCTCGGCTCAGTAAGGGACATTGCACACCACTGTCCATTACGTCCCATCTTCACCATTCATCCTCCAGAGCAGAACCCATTGCAACTCTTTAGTGAGATGGGAGGGGAAAAAAATACCAAAGTAAGGTTTAACATCCTTATTGGACCACCTCCCTGTTCTCAACAGCTACTATCCTTTGGGTGCCCATGGATCTATCAACATCTAAAAGCCAGGCTCCGTAGATCACAAACTGCCTCTAAGGTGATTCCTTCTGAGAAGAGCTCTTCATTGCCACAGGCACTGAAGGCCTGGGACAGACGCTAACAAAAGGGTCCCCCCACAAACCATCACGTGGAAATGTTCCCTGGGACTTGTCTAGAACCTATGATTTTTTTCCATAGTTATTCTGCAAGTTTTACTTTACTTTTCCACCCATCATATGAAGGTACCCTCAGCAGGAATGCCAGCCTTTACTTCTTCAGCTACAGCAAATTATTTTGCAGAGGGGAGTCCCCTGAAAATAATATCCACAACTTTAGAAATTAAGCTTCTTTGTCAAGATGTCCCAAAGGGGTCTAAAAGACCTTGGTCAAAAGAACAGACCCTGATCTGCTTGTTCTGCTCTTACCTCTGTGTTGGCTGCTTGTCTCTCATTTTGCGTGGTTCTTCCTTACTTGGGAGTGATCTGTGAAAACCTTTAAAGGGCTGACATAGAGAGAACAAAGCTGGATAAAACCCTAGTATTTGGCAAACTGACAAAAAAACCCACTCCCGAACAAACAAACAAAACCACAATAAAAATCACAGAAGAGAAAACATCAAGCCAGTCCAAGTCAGGTATCAATTTGCTTTTGTGTGCTTTGTTTCATTAAATTTACTTTATGACTCATTTGTAACAAACTGGGGTGGATAATGAGTACTTGCATCACAAACCTTTGTGTGCTTAAGAAATCACTCACACTCCACAAGGAAGGACTGGGCAACAAAAACAGAGCCCTCTCGTTTGCAAAAGCATTTGGTGGTCTAAGCATGAGTGGAGATCTGTCAAGCAGCACTGAACTGACAGCCCCTAGCAATGAAGCAGCCGTGTCACTGCCAAAGCATTTGAGCCCTGTGGAGACAGCCCAGCCCATTGCATTCACGGCTGCCAACGTGTCCTGAAAGCACATCTCTGAGCACGCGGTGGTTCTGGGGCTGCTGCTTCCCAGGCGGGTGACCCAGGAGATACAGGTCTCCCAGAAGATGCTGCCAACCCTGTCTTAAAAGTCACAAGATGACAAATGTCTGAGGCTGCAGAAGTCTAACCATCTAACACACTGATCTTGGTGATGGTCCTTCAGCACAGGCTCAGGTCCAGCTCCACCAGAGATTAACCCCTTTTGACCATGGCTTACACCAAGAAATCTTTAAAAACACAGGAAATAATCCCCTGTCACAAGCTGCTCATGTTTCAGACTAGATGGTCAGGTGGAAAGCAAGCAGCGAGGGTGGTATCCCATTAAAACAAATCCGACTTTGCAGATGAGTTCATTTCCTATGCAATACCTTACACCAAGAAATTCCAGCACTGTTCTGTTTTACTTAACTCTCTTAATGTTTGACTCAACAAGGAGTCAGATCACTATGAAAACATTCCAGTTCTGAAATTCCTCAGGATTTCTACATGCTAATCTCTGGCAGTGCCTGTCACCTGTCTCCTTCAGCCAGCATCCCGAGATGCCCAAAGGAGGCACGGGGCAATCACACCTCCCCTCCTGCCAACCGCCCTCCTCGCAGGAGCTGCTTCAGCAAGAACCGCTGTGCTGGAGGGGGCACCTCCTAAATGACAGGCAGCTAGAAATGAGCTGATCGAGCAGGAAAAAAAGCACCCACGATCGAAATGCAGGCAAGCTGCAGGTGTTCCG
Organism: Syrrhaptes paradoxus; assembly: GCA_013400615.1. Taxonomy (NCBI): domain Eukaryota; kingdom Metazoa; phylum Chordata; class Aves; order Pterocliformes; family Pteroclidae; genus Syrrhaptes; species Syrrhaptes paradoxus. The sequence goes on from VZTO01021671.1 coordinate 23,587, forward strand.
ATAATTGTAAGAGTTTGGCAAACTGTGGGAACAGCACATGTTCCTAAAACGACAGCACAGGCTTTTATACTTCCATTGCACATCTGTGCATCAGTGGCTCAGCCCCCTTCCCGGGCATTTTGAAAGTAAACCAGAGCCAGGCAAAGCCTTTGGGTGAGGAGCCAAACACTCAGCAAAGTGATAAACGGGATCACAACCCGCTCTTCTCTCTCACACCAACCAGACCAGCTGTTGAGGATGGGAAAGTGTTGCATGCTGAGAGGTGACTCAGCGGAGCACTTCATGGCACCGTGGCCATTACAGAGCTGGGGAGCCTGTCCCCTCGGCCACCTTCAGCTATTTTGACTGGTGAATCCCTCCCAGCAATGCAGGAGACAGAGCACAGCACACATTTCATGCTTTTTCACAAGCTAGCCTTGAGGGAATAAGTAGCCAACAAGAAAAGTTTCCTCTTCTGCCAACTCCAACCCTCAACAAACTTTTTTTAAGTGTTTTTCCCTCTGCATTTTCCAACAATTTCCAATTTTGCAAGACCTTCAGTGTAAGAATGTAGATTCTTTTCCACTATAAGCCCCCAGCAACAAAGCAACATTTATTACAGCCTGCATTTCCCCATCTCTGCTGAAGCAGAATCCTCCCGTGGAAAGGAAAGCTGTGCAAGTTTACCAGCTTTTACTTTTCTGTGCATCCTGTTAACACACATTACAGTTTCCCGCTCATTAATCCTGCAAAGGAGTATTTACAGCGTATTTAAAATGGTTTTCCTCCTTTACTAGCTCCCTGCGGTGCCGTCCAGTTTCTGATCTGAAGAGCAATCAATAAATAACCCCCTCTGTCCGCCGGGGCTCCTGGCTGCCCGATTAGAACAGCAAACCTCAACGTGCTGTTTTATTCCACAACGACAGCAGTCGGCTTTGGCGCGGCTCTCAGTGCCCAACGCTGGTTTTAGATGTTTGTATTTGAGTAACAAAGCAGCGTCGGCCTGGGAAGTCAGCAGGGCTGTTCTCTGCCAAACGACATACAAATCCGCTCGCCGAGGACTGGAGTTTCCATTGCAGAGCGCTTTTGCCAACTGGTTGCGTGGGGGTTGATGGCCGTGTCATCATTTTAATTGCTCGAAACAGTGAATGGGCGGATTTCTGGCTTGTCAAGGACGTTGTACGGAAAAGAGACATTATTAATCTCTCCAGAGTCTAGCTGGTGAGCAGGTCCTTAAACCAGCTGAACAGCGAGAGAAACACATCCAGCAAGCAGGCAGCCTGCCACAGCGGGGCACAGCATGGACCGTGGCTCCAAGGGAAGGTGCTGCCGGCTGGTGAGCTCTTCTCAAGCTGCTGAATAAATAATGTTCAGAAGTCTGTCAAGAGGCAGCACAAACAGAAGATGCTGCTCCATCTTGTGTAGTTTTCTATGTACTTTGTGGACCACTGAACTGGCAACACCAGCAATCGCTTGTGCCAGTGGGGTGCCACCACCTCTCCCCTGTGCCTGGCTGGCAGGAGACAACAGGCACCCACTGATGCTAACAGTGAAAAGAGCTGCTGGGCTGGTCTGGATCAGGCTGAGGAGTCTGTGGAGAAAGCAAGGACTACACAGGCATCCTGGTACAACCACACACGGGTCTAGCAATTCCAGTATGGACCATGAACAAACATGCCTGTGACTCACTGTCATAAAAAAAAAAAAAAAGTGTTTGGGTGTTTCAGCAGCACAGAACTCAGACCAGCAACCAGAAGGAAGAAGCACAACACAGAGTCAAGCCTTTCCCAGACAGCACACTGCCTTTTGCTAACAGCCTTAAATCCTTCTTAACCACAGAAGTACAAGGAGCAGATCTGGAAATAAAGGATGATGGTGGTCGCTCAGCAGGGGACAGCATTATCCTAGGTGAGCCTCCTCTGGGAGTGCAGCGGGGATCATTACAGAACTCGCTTGTCCTCATTTAAACCTTCCCAACTCTACCAGGAGCCCAGTTGACCTGCTGTCACCTGGTGGGTGAGCACAGATACAAGAGATTCATCACCCTAAGCTAAGGCATTGTAGGTCACTGTGCCTTCTAAGAAGTAAAAAAGACAACAGATTCCCCATTTTCCTGCTTCCTGAGAGCACAGCCATTTTGCACATCCATAAAGCAAGGTCTCTTCAAAGCTATTTGGCCTATGCAATAATTAACCAGAAGAAACTAGCTGCCACCTAAACACCAGAAAAAAAAATATCTTCCCTCTTCAGTCCTATTTTTAAGCACTGACTTTAGGAGGGAAGACACAGGGGAGTTAAATCTGTGGGAAGCCTTTAAGAGAGAACACATTTCTTCCACCTGCATTTTGTAGATAATGCCCTAAATTTCCAGCTTTTCTGACTTATTCCCATTAATTTTTCTACTGCACTACCCACACAATGAATGGGATCCTGGCAAGCACTAGGCAGAGTTGCAGATACCTCTCACAGGCAGCTAGAGCATCCTTCAGTGAAGGTCTCCTTGCATTCCTCTCGTAAGGAGCTGAGTGCTTCCTCCTGGTCTCGTTCTTGAGTTCTTAGCCCTCAGGTGATGCACACCACACTTGATCTGTCTCCATTAGCAACTTGGCTACTTCTAATAGATGTTTGATTTTTTTGTTCCAAGTCATAGAGTATTCAGATTGGCAGCTGCAGCCAAAAAACCATCCCAGAAAGTTTAGTGGTAAATGGGCGCAGAGGAGGTAATTAAACTAAAGGGAGTCCTGGTACAGTGGAGATGTGCAGGAGAACTAGGCAGACCCATCAATACTGCTGCTGTCAGCCAAGGACCTGTCCAGAGGAGACAGGAGATGGTTCTAATGCTTTTGCAGGAAAGCCACACGCAGGTCTAAGGAAGAGCCCCTGCCCTGCTCAGGTAGCATTTTAAATAGGGAGAAATTTTTAGACCCTTTCTTTGCAATTACTGTGCTCTATGACTGTGCTTTGAAATATTTTCACTTGAGACAAGGCTGATGCTCCAGGCCAAACACTGCTGCCAGGAAGCGACACCTCCCCGGGGATATTGCATAGCTGTTTGTCAGGGCCCTTCACACCTCCCTCGGAAGCAGCTGGTGCTGCCCACGCCCCGAGAAAAGCTCCCAGAGAGGATGAATCACTGGTTTGATTAAGCCTGGCGCTTCCGACCAAATTGGACCAGGACAGACACGTGCTCGGGATCCAGAAGGTGCACAGCAAAGCCTGGGCGTGGAGTTTGGGCTGCATCACACCAGAGGTTTGCAGGGTGCAGTGTCAGCTTGAATCTTTCTGTCCAAATTGGTGGTGGAGCATGCCAACAGGCATTTCACAAGAGACATCTCCCAGATCAGTAAGATGGTTATGGTCACTGGACCACGCTACCCCAGGGTGCTACTGCTCCCAGGATGGTCCTTGGTCACAAAGCCTGTGCCACAGCTCTCCTTCCTTCAGCATGGTGCAGCAGAGCAAAACCCGGAGAGAACTGAACAGCCCCTGCACCGAGGGGCTGCATCTGCCCAGCACTGCTGCTGCAAGGCTGGGCTGGCCCCAGAGCCCCCCAAACCGCATTTCCAAGACTCCCTGCAGTGCTGCAGGCTGGCCCCAATGCTGTGCAATGGGTTGAGTGCCATAAGTGCCATGCTGTGAAAGACCCAAAGGACTGGTGGTTTCCTCTGCTGCTGAAACTGCCTCATTTCCCCAACTCGTATTAAGCTCAAGCCCCATGGATCTGAATCTTTGCTGAATGGAGCCCTAAATAAGTAAATAATTTATTCTCCAGGACACGATCCATCACTGCCTGCTGAGCCGCCGCTCCCGCTTCCCGGCCTCTCTCCAATAGGCTTGCATTGACATTTACCGGTGAGCGGTACAGATGGGAGTCACCACGCGTGGGTGTCCCGGAGGGGTCCACAGGCCCTGCAGACAGCACCCCACAGCGCTGCACACCAGCAGGAGCCCGTGGATGCTGCATTCACACGGTGCTAATGACCATGACAAATCGCTGACGATGCTCAGTGGCTTTGCACCAAGCTGCTCTGACGCTCCTGGTTGATACAAGCAGTGATGTGTTAGTGACAGGGAAACATTAGTCATCCCTAGTCCACAAATGCCAACCAAATCCCTCGTCCCTCTGATCCCCTGCCTGCAGTGCAGCTGTGAAAGGGAAGATTACACTGCACCCGCTCCCATGCTGAACTGAGAGGGTGGGGACAAAGCAGAGGGTGCTGGGACACAGCACTCTGCTCCTTCCACCAAAGAGGTACCTCTGTAGAGACCAAGCCACCTTATAGGACCAGTTCATCTGTGACCCATGGGTTGCAGACAGCCACTGTAAAGAGCTAAGCAACCTGCACGGAAATGCCAATATTCCTCCACCTTTCCCATCCATGAATTTCAAATACCATGCAGAGACCTCAGCATCCGCATAGCCTGGCCTGGAGCAGGAGCTGTGTGTGGTTAGAAGCAGAGACTTGTCTACACTAGGGAAGCTGGTAGGCATTGAAAGGAAAGGCACGACACTGCCACACGCAAAGTCTGTCCCACCCTGGGTTTAATCTAAACCTGCACTCTGAAAGTGAACCAGACTTGATGGGAGAGGGAGAGTGATGCTGGGGGCTAGCCCAGACCATGGCCTGGCAGCCCTGCAACTGTGCAGTGGCTGTGCATCAACTTCCCCATAAAATTACTGTCTACAGGAAACACTGATGACCAGTTTACAAATTCTCCTGGCCCCTGGGAGGACCCTACATGTCCCTGGCTTGTTTGCCTTACTTACTCCCTCACCCTACAAGCCCTGTATCAGCTTTTATCACTGTGGCTGCAATCACATTATATCTATGTATTAATTAAAGTGTAAGTCATAAGTTTTCCTCCCCATGAGCTTATAGGAGTTCATCCTGGGTCTATGAGTGCTGCCAAGGCGGAGAGGAAACCACAGCACTCTCCAGGAGAGGGAGGAACGCCTGGCTGGTTGGCCAAGCTCCCAAGTATTTCACTGGACACAGCAAGGAACAATCCAGGGAGATGTGTTTTGTGGCTTTTTTTCTAATGAGGTCAGGCATCATGGTATTTTAGCTGGATTAAGGGTCTGCAATCACATGCCTCACCTTGGTTTTCATGAGCTGCTCTCAGCTGTGCAGGACCTGAGGCTGAATCAATCATTGCTGCACTGGAGCTTCACCTTTTGTGCAATTAGCTCAACATTTCTGGAACAGCACAGATGGCCTCGTCAGTGGGAGGGCTTTACACACACCATTAACCAGACCTCGGCTCTGCAGGGCTGGGTGATGGGACCCCACCACTTTGGGCTGCCCAGGGACCTGGCCCCGAGAGCTCAGCAGAGGAGTACAAGTCTCCTGCTGCCCGCGGAGCCAGGCTGCCAGCTGGAGCCTCCAGGAGGGTTTCAGTGCCAGCTGCTGAGAGAGCACCCTGCAGCATGGAAATCTCCTCCAAAATCGAGGGGAGGCTGCTGTGGGAGGGCTGGGGCCATTCTCACCCTGCAAAGGCAGACATTTCCCCTTCTCCCTGCCCCATTACAGTTTCTGCCCCAGGGTGAACTTAGGTCATAAGCACAAGAGAAACATAACCATCAGCATTCAAGAGGGAGAAGGGAACAGGACACCTGAGCTTCGATCTGAGATGGGAGACAGGGCAAGAGGCATCCTCTGAGAAGAGATTTAAGAGACAAACTGCAAACACCCTAGAGCAATTCAAGCTCACCATCCCACACAGCTCAGCCCAAGAGGGAATCGACTGTTTCTAAAAATCCCTGGGAGAAGCAAACTGGGGAGGTGTAAAGAAAACCGCGGATGAAAAAGGCATGACATACACCAGGGGTGAAGGCACGTGTGGCCCAAAGGCAGCTCCCATCTTCTCACCCCCCACCTGCTTCCCTTTCAAAGATCTGTGTCAAAGGACTATGAAATACAGTGTTCTGCGTAAAGTTTATGGAGTCAAAACCAAAACAGCTTTCATGGAGGAAAGCTCCTTAAAAAGCAAGGGATGACTCAAAGGATGACACATCCTTAGTGTCTGCTGAGGAGCTCCAAGGGGAACTCCAGCCGTGGAGCTCGCTGCCTACTGAAGTGTGCTGAGCTGCTCTCACAGCACTGCCCATGCACAAACATGCTCCATATCACAGGATAACCTTAAGGGGAAGAGCTTTGAAAATCCAGAATTAGGTGTTGCTATTTGACATTACAAGAGAAGAGATGCTGGCTTTTAATGCTGCTTCCACCCTGGGACGGGTTTGCGCAGGTGGGAAGGAATGTCGTATTTGTTCGCACTACTCATCAGGAGGAAAAACATCAATAGCATCCACTGCTAGCAGATGTCTGCCGTTCATGGGCATGTATCAGCCTTCACTGATCTCCACCGACAAAGCTATCGACAAGACAGCCAGCCTCTAGCCAGTGCCACTGCGTGTTGGTTTGCTAGATGGGAAGACCTTGATCAAGTCTGTTTTCAGAGGAAGACATTAAAAATCTGAATTCTAGTGCAAGACGCAAGTTGTGACAGTGGAGAATAACCAACTCTACATCTCCACCTGGAAGCTTCCTTTGTAGACACCTCTGTTCCACATGCAATAACCGCTGTGGCTGCTGCCCTGTTGCTAACAGCAGAAAGCAGAGCATCATTCCAGGGGATAAACCCATGTTCATTCCATAAAAATGGGACACAATAGCAATTTTAAATCCCAGCACTGTTTTAAAATGTACGACCTGCTGGCAGATGACTCCACATTCAGTGGGCAATGCCCTTCTCTGTAAATGCTCACAAAGGAAAGAAGGCTGAAACAAAGGTACCTGACCCAAAACCAAAGTATCCATACACCCATTCATTTATGTATTACACTAGAGGCAAAAGCTGGGCCTTATTTGACAATGTCAGAGAAAGAAACGTAGCAGAACAGGGAAAAGACTTACTCCTATGCCAAATTATCAGACTGCCGGGGAATAAAACCTTGGCATAGATCATTCATGCACTACATACAGGCTTCACTCTTCTGTAGCCTCTTCCTTCCTTCCTTGGATCTCAAAGCTGTTTGCAAACATAAATGAATAAAACCTCTCACCTCCCATGAAGCAGGTAATTTGTTTTTATTAATACATAAATGATAGAGGAAATCAATTAAGGAACAGAAAGGGCAAGAGGCCCAAGATCACACAGCAAGAGCACTTTAATCACTACGTTCTGGCCACTTAAGAGGAGCAGCGCTTGCATGTTAATGCTTTCCTGCTCTCCAGCAAGCATTTGCAATGGGCCACGTTTCCTCAGACTAAAGACTCCTCCAGTCCCAGCCAGCTTTGCAACACCAGGGACAGGGGGTTTTTCTTCACATTCACACCATCGCACCTCTGTCCCCTGCTTTAATTATTATTTATGCTGAATATAAATAGCAAAGGAGATGATCCTAAAATTAAAAATGAAAAGGCAACAAGAGACAAAAAATCTGCTGCAGTCAGCTAGTATCCTACCTGCTTTGTATTAAACATATTTTAGCACCGAATCTCTGTGTACTGAAGGAGGAAGGGTGAGTTTTAGAGCCACGGCATGATATGAACTTCCCCAATGTATCACAGTTACAGAACCTCCTGTGCTAAATCACTGTGCTGATCCACGGTGGAAATTCGCACTGTTCAACAGCCCTTGAAATTTCTAATTTGTCCGTTCCCACGGAGGAGCAGTGCCGTGGGTGCATTTCTTGCTGCTGTGCTGCACATTGGACACGGGATCAGGGACTCTTCGGAGCCTGACCGCACTGCCTGAAATTTGTGGTTCTATTTTAATTATGAAGCAACCCATATCTATCTGCTTCTCCATTTGCATCTAGCACTTTTAACAAGAAGAAAATACATCCTTTTAAAATGCTACCCTAGTAAGAGGTATTAGGGAAAGAGAAAGCTATTACATGTACAAATTTCAGAGCAATTAGTCACAGAGGCAGAAGCACAGAGACAGGATTAGTTCTCAAGTCTCCAGCTGCTTCCCCACTGCAGCCAGGACTTGTGCACAGACCCAGGAGGTGAAGGATGCGCTCAGCACCACCGTCATGTGTTGGACCGATTTCCCAGCACCCAGCGTGCCGTTAGCAAGTGCAATGCCCTGCAGTCAAGATCTCCTACAGTTTTGCAATGCTCTGAACCAGGCACTGGCTGTCAGAGACTGGCCAAGGGCTTAGAACATGTTTAGATATAAAGAAACAAGAGTTTTCTTTCTCTATTTACCTTCAGCCAACATGATCCCACTGAAGAAAGCATCCCCTATGGATAAAATACTAAGTGCATGTAGATAGGGAACACAAATAGCTAAATTCTGTTCATGTGAAGATTTCTTCCCCTGACAGTGCTATTCTAGATACATCACTGCATACTTGCCATGGAAGATGGAAATACTTCTGGCATTAAAGATAGTGGCATTCTTAATTTATCTCACATGTGGGAAGGTGCATGTGGGAGGAGTGTGAGCAACTCTTAGGAATATGTCCTATGTAGTTTAATAAAGAGTAGTACACATTTCCCCTAGGATTTTTTTTTAATAAAGCTCAAAATTGTAATAGAAGATTCTTTGCAAGAGTTTAGAAAAAAATAACTAAGGAAAATAAATCTCGTGCTGTGCTCCATCTTGTAGGATTTTTGAGTACTATACATATATATAAAGAAATTAATTTATAAAAAATGGCATTCAAATTATTCTGCTTTTACAGCACTCTTGATCACTTCCTCAAGTCTGCTTTCTGATCCACATAACTTAGGATTTTGTATTTGTTCTGAACAAATCTGTGGCTGCAGTTGTGTTGTGGCAATGGAAACCTGCCTCTGGACTGTGCCCCAGTTCCCTGGAGGAGACTGGAGCTGGGGAGGACCCACCATCCCAGAGAGTTCACACCCAGCTGGGTCTGCCACAAGGGTGGGGAGTCTGGTTTTCAGCCTCTGAAGGAACTCTTGCTAAACTCTCTCTCCACAGCTCTGGGGAGGTTTGCCCTGCCTGGGCTCTGGCTGCCCAGCAGAAACAGCTGTCCCTGCCTGGGCACCCCAACACCGACCCACAGCTTTGCTCCACTGTGTCCTGAGCCGGGAGGGCAGCTCAGCCCAGCCCTGCACCCTCACTGACCTACACAGGCTGGCAAAAATAGAATAGAATATAGAATATGATAGTATAGAATATAGAAGAGAATAGAATAGAGAATAGAATAGGATAGAATAGGATAGGATAGAATAGGATATTTTCAGTTGGAAGGGACCTACAAGGTCTAGTCCAACTGCCAGGGTGGCAGCACGAGCAGGGCAGGGCTCCCAGCTGAAGGTGAGCCCATGCAGAAGTGCTTTCCTGCACCACAGCACCTGCTCGAGTTCCCAGCAGGAAATTGCAGAGTAAAGGTGCCACAAACTGCAGGTCCAGATCCACCCCCAAATACAAGAGCTACAAATAGTTTGTTTTCCTCTGGCTGATAATGCATTAGCAAACCTATTTTTGTTGTTCGCAGATGTTCACGGGAGACCTAAAGATAGTCTATTATTGTCAACAAAAAAAAGTAATTCAATTCCCTAAAATATCAGGAATGCAGGCTACGAAGAGTTTGTTTTTCCCCAGTAATGCACTTTTTCATTATTGCCCTGGATTAAAATTAAATTGCTAACATAAGGACAAGCAGATGAATCCGTGGTTATGATAGCATAGAAAAATGTCAATACCATGCTCGTACACTGTATGCTCCTTCAGTATTTAAAGATTCTTATCTCTAGAATAATATAACACATTGTGAGGATCTTGCGCTATTAAATGAAGCAACGCTGCTTGTATCGCTTCGCTTCTGGGTGCTGTTGTCAGACAGGCAGTTGGTAGCATTTGGAAAGGAAGTTTCTAGAGTGCTGTCTGGGTTTGCCCACACAGGGAGCCATCGTAGTCATTGTGCAAAAAGAGAATAGGACTGTGTTCTGGTGCCTGCAAACTCAATAGTAACATTGGCAAAATACTGATTCAAATGCTACAATTGTGTACCAAACCCTGGCTCACAGCATCTTTGTGACGGGGGTGACATGCTGTCAATTTTTGGGGACAGAAAAAATAGCAGCTCAAGTTCTGAAATGTAATAATGACTTAAAGGGTCAAAGGAATCATATAATTTCCAATTCCATACAGGAACATAAAGGTAATTGAGAAACAAACTGCTGTTCCAGAAAAGGACACATCCCTGCACTCTTCCACGACACTTTACAAAGACAACCCTTGCTCTGGAAATGTCTTTTCCCAGGGTGGCAGCACGCAGAGGTGGAGGTTGCAGCCAAACTCCTCTGAACTGAACTAAATCCCATTGCCCCAGCCCAAGAGCTGGTNGCTGAACTGAACTGAATCCCATTGCCCCACACATTGCCCCAGCCCAAGAGCTGGTGCTGACAGCTCCAGCTCCACACTGGAGAAGTTCCTTTACAGACCCTATTTCTGACAGAGTCAGTATTCTCCTTGTTTTTCCTTTTTAGCTGGTGAAGAGTAATTTAATTTGCAAATTACATATTTTCACACTTGTTTCAAAGCAGTTTCATCACTAAGCCCTATATAAATACATGGGAACAGTGACTGACAGAAGGGGGTTACTAATGACAATCACTTTGAACCAATTAATTGGGAAGCACTTTTGATGGAAATGACATACACACCGACAATTTCACTTTTTTTCTTAGCAACCATTTTCCCCAGGATTCTTCCCAGGATTCTGTACCAATATACTTTCCCCACGAGACCACCGACCCGTACGGACACTTGGCAGTCCCAGAGAGAGAGAACTCCCACGAGAGCAGGATTAAAGCATGTAAAGCTGCATGAAATCAGGCTGTCAAGTCTCTGAACTCAGTGCAAACCCCACACTGCACATGCTGCAAAGGACCTGCTAGCCCTTAGGCTCTCTCAGGAGATCAGAAAGAAAACCATGGCTTTGTTCTAGAAAAGGTATAAAGGGTTTCAGAAGTCACATTACCAAAGAGCTCCGCAGGCACGGGCCAGAGTGCAGCATTTTGTTATGTAGTCTCACCTTGTTGGAAACACGCAGTTGGCTTCTAAGGAAAAAAAGAAGAGGGATTGGGTTTATTTCTGTAAACTCGATTCTTTCTTTCTTTACTTTGTGGCCAATTGTTGAGGCTCATGCTTCTATACATTGCTGCTTGGAAAACATTAATCTAAAATAATGCGGACAAAAAAATATCACTGGTTGTTGTTGGAGTCTCAGGGGAGCACAAAATGAAAAAATAATTCTGGACAATTTCTGTTCTTCCTGTAATGAAAAAAGTAAATGGAAGTATCAAAGTGACACCTCCATCAATTTAGAATTAAGGAATCGACTTTTCCTGTCTCGGGTCAGAACACCACAAAAAATTCTGACAACCTCAGTTTAGAAAACTGCCACAGGAAAAGCAGCTAATTCATTCCTCAATGCAGCCTTTTAATGTATAAGAAACAGTATATTATACAAACTAATATACCTACTGAATTACACTCTACACAATTCTTGTCTCACTTCTCACTTCTGTGCTTTCAGTAATTGAGCTTCTGTCCTTCGTTATTTGTACAACAGTGTCTCAGGGGATCCTCTTGTTCTCTTTGTAAAAATGTAAGTGCTCCCATAAAATAACCACGTCTTCGTATTAACTTGTATTAATGGGTGTGCTTTAACTGCATAGTTGGATCATTTAAATACACGGGAGAGGACACACAGAGCATATAGAAAGCTTGCAGAGTGTTTACATAGTCTTCCCACACATTTTGCCAAAACTGCATTGCTCTGAGTCCTATGACATGCTAAACAAAAACAAATTTGAGCACCAACAAGGGCAAACCTCTAGAACAGAAACACATCGTATGGAAATACAAGTGTTATTTACCATAAATCATATGGCTGAGATCTTTTAAAGAAGCTCCTTTCCTATAGGATCTTGATGTTCCTGAAAGGAGTCACCCTCCAGGGTGTGATACTCCCTGCAGGAGAGCTGAACATTAATGCTCCACGATTATGCTTCATGAGCCCTCACCATATGCCACATGCAAAACACATGTGGTTTAGAAATCAAGGCTCTATCCTGAGACCAGCTATGCGAAACCTCAGCCATATTCCTGCAAGTCCTGACAAGTAAAGAAAAATGTAAAATTAATTATGTGAGTTGGAATTCATGGGCTCAGGTATTTACATACTGATTACAATTAACAATGTGTTTATCCCCATTTTTATTCTTCATCTATGTGCTTGGAATTTATATCAGTCATCCAAATTATACATTTGAAAAAGGAAAAGGTAATTCTGTTCAGCCAGGAAAGGTTATCTTTAGGATCAAACTGGAACAAGAGCTGCACAGAACTGTCCTTGTTGCATGTCTGCCAGAAACCCCCCTGCTGCATTCAGGCTCCAGCACAGGAACCTTGGCCCTCTGAGCACCCAGAGGTCTGGCCCTCAGCCCAGCTGTGGATGCAAAGGTGACAGCAGACTCGTGGTCCCACCACGTAAGGATGCTGAGAGCTGAGAACGGGCTCATGCCGCAGAGCAAAGGTGACGGCGGGTGGCAAAGGGCTCCCAGGCAGATAAATGAACCTACCCACCCAAACTGAAACCTGCCTCTTTGAGTGCAATACACCTGGAGCAGCCCTTAGTGCTCCACACCAGGGACAGCTCTGGGATGTTTTGTGGGCAGAAACAATCTCCCAGGCACGCTCTGCCCTGGCTGGGTGCTGCAGAGAGGCACCGCGCATCTGCTCCTGCGGGGCACGGGGCTCACCAGGTACCCAGCTCCTCAGCTCAGGGTAAAACCCTGCAGGGCTGCAAGGTAAAACTCTCTGAGGTCTGAGGGACACAAGATCCCGTGAAAAAAGCGCCCATTTCCAAAAATACCCTCCTGCCAGATTACAGGGTTTCGCTGTGCAAAGTACATTCAGTTAACACTGTAAGAAAAGGTATATATAATATATACATACATAGATGTGCGCTGTATTGTTTTTTCAGAAGTCTGTCAGATCACTACATTATAACCAAGAGGCTATTACAGACAGGTTTAGTTAGCTGTGCATCATTTCACACCTTCATTACAATCTTTACTGGGAAAATGTATTGCTTTTGAGCCTCTCTCCATTCTCATTAAACTTCCACTCTTGCGAGGTGTCAGAATTGTAAAAAGCCTAATGTGGCCAGTTAATTATAACACTGCTCGCTGCTTCAGCCTTTTCAATTGCCCGCATTTCCACTGGCTGAAGCAGCCAAGCTCCCACCTAGGGTTAGTCAGACCAAAACCAACACGGGAGATCAAAGGCTGGTCAGCAAACACAGGACAACACACTCCAGCAGCCAACAAAGGACTGGGAGACCATCGGAAAGCTCTCCACCAGCAGGAGACAGCATTTCTCGGAAGATGGAACTGGTGCAAAGTGGTTTTCGATTTCCTTTGCTAATACTGTAACTAAAAGTCCCATACTACAAACATTATTAAGGAAGCTGCCCTTGGAGTTGCTCAGGGTAGCAGTAGTATTTGTCAGAACAAGAATTGGCAGAAATTAGCCTGAAATCACATAAACGAGTTTGATTTCTGCTTTAGGATACGAGCTGATGGATAGTTAGGAGTTACCTCTCTCCTTGAGCACTGTTGCACTCTTGCACGTATGGTAGGACCTGCTGAAACACCCGCTGGTGGCAGCTCCCAGGGGTGGGACCTGCCAAAATACCCACTGGTGGCAGCTCCCAGGGGTCGGACCTGCCGAAACGCACGCTGGTGGCAGCTCCCAGGGGTGGGACACTGGATGTCCCCTCCTAGTCCAATGGGGCCATCACCACTCCCTCCTGCAGATGGGAAGAGCAAGGGTTTAGACAGTCTCTGATGCTTATCCACAGCAAACTGCTCCCATGTCCCTCGAGTTTCTGGTGATACAGTATTTTGCGGGTGACATGAATCTTTCTGAAGTTTCTCAACAGTACAGACTGGGAAGCCTGACATTCACCATTGCTTCACGGCTGGATGAAACACTTCCAACCATCCCATCCAACTCCCCTGACAGAACCACGCTACCAGCTCCTACCTGAGCTGACACCAGCCTGCTCAAAAAAATCCAGATTTAAAGTTTCTCACAGCAGCAAACCCACTAGAATGCAAAACAAGATTTTCTGAGGATAAATTACCCTCCTACATCGCAGGCACGGCATACGCCCACACAAACGACACTGCTCTTTTTGGCTCTTTTCTCTTATTACAAAAACAAAGCAACTAAGGATTGCCCAAGTCACACCTTGCTGTACAAATGAATATTTCATTTTTAACAGGGAATAATTTTCCATGTATTTATGAAGAAAGCATCCTTGCTGTAAAGGAACACCATGTTCTGGCAGAGACATCCCAAACTGAGAAAGCCGTCTCCCTGATGAGGGATCACAAGATCAAAGTTATGTTTTATTAGTTGTATAAAAAGTATCTTTAGCTCTCAGTTGAAAGGAAAAATTTGCATTTAAATAGAAAGATTAATAACTGTAATACACAGAGCCCACACTGAATAATTTTTTGTAACAGAAAATAATTCATATTGTTTTATATAAATTGTGCACCTTAAGTCAAGCTCCAAAAAATGATAATCATAATATTTTATGGAATAATTTTAATATAATACAGCTTTGTTACACTATTATTCTCCATTGTAAATAATGCATGTCTGGAGCTTTGGGAAAGGCTGGATTTTAAATCCTTATCTCTGAAAATTCAATAGGGCATGTGCTTTTGGTGTGTTTACACTATGTATGAGTTTTATTTACTAAAATAAAAAAATCTATCAGAAGGATAGGAACAAACCACTCCTCCTACTGCAAGGACAGACCCCGAGGTGATGTCTATGGAGAGCTTATGGAATTTTTTTGGAAATAAAGTTTTTTCTCTGGAACACAGATTTGGTTGGATTCACTCAAGTATCTTGAAATGTTATTGAACTGTTGAGTTCTTTTGGTCAGTTTAAAAACTTGATCTTTAAACCTAAAAAAAACCCCCATTTTTACATTCTTTTAGCATTGAGGGACAGCTTTTATTTTTATTTTGAAATTATTTTTCAGTTGCAACTACATTTTTTAAACACTGACTTCAGGTCACAGCAAAGCAGCCTCCCTTTTCCATTTCATTCTAACCAAGCCTTTAAAAAAAAAAAAAGAAATTAAATATTGATGTTTCAGAGAAAACTTCCAAAAAATCCCTTTAGGATCAACCTGAAGCATTTCCTTTTTTGTCCGTGTGTGATTTGCTTTAGTGCATTAGTTATTTGCCCAGCACGGAGGAGGCTGGCTGGGAGCAGAGGGCTGGATCTGTGCTGTGTCCCCTGCACAGTCCCCTGGAGCTGGCCCAGCAGGGCTGTGTGACCTCAGGGGTTTGAGGGCTGCAATTTTTCCCTGCTCCATCCTTCTGGGCTATGTCTCCTCCCTGGTACCCACCCGGTTCATCTCCAGCCTGCTGTGAGGGATGCATGGGGGAAGGTGTCAGATGGAAGCCTGAGCTGCTGCAGTTGGGCTGAAAAGCTGCATTTTCCACCCTGCGTACTGGGAAAGAGGCCAGTGCAGCCCAGGAGCTGCCGCAACTGCTTTAAGCAGCTCTGCTATTGCTTTTTGACTGCTGGAAGAAGGCAATCCCTTTGCTTTCCTCTCCTGGACGAATGCCAGCATAGCCCTACCACACTCAGCACATTTCTTCTGCCTTTGCTCCGGGGATTGTTTCTCCATCCCACGGCCAGTCCACTAACGCTGGGCACTGTCACTGTGCCCAGGTACAGAGACCACGGCAGCCTGCCTCCTCGCCTGCTGCTGCTGCAAGTGCCACAAGCTCCTGTTTCAGTGGGAAAGGAGCAGTTTCTTCACTGGCCTCACTGAGAGACGCAGAATCTATTTCTTGCTGCAGCATGAGGACAGAGCAGGGAACTCAGAGTGTTCAATTTAACACTTCTTTGTATATTCCAGTCCTTACCCAGAAAAAACTTTTAATTAGAGGAGGATCAGGAGGGAGTTCCCGGCATTCCCCCAGTGCCACACGGATAATAAAGCAGAACCCCTTACTCTGCTCAGAACCATCGGCACCGCTAATTACCCTCCCAAAATTCAGCTCAGGTTCCTCTCACTGCTCATTTGATTTCCGTCACTCTTGCTGCCTTCCATTTCATCACGCAAGCACAGAACAACAGGCACAGGCACAGTCAGGGAAGTTTGGAAGAGCTGTTACTGGCGTACAGCGGCGAGTCCAGCACTGCTTGAAAAGAGGGCTGGAGAGCAGGCAATCAGGAGCAGACGCGCAGATACTCGAAAACACGCCGTGTGTCCATTAGGGAGCACAGCTCTCTCTTTGGGCTCTAATGCATCTGGACTCCAGAGGCTGCAGGCTGCGCTGCCGCTGTGATGTGTACTGCTGGGCTGATGGGCTGGATGCTGACGCAGGGATTGAGATGTCCCTCCTCACCTCCCGTGCCACCACATGCCCGGAGCCCACAGCCTGGGTGCCACCAGCAGAGACCCACTGGCAAGGCTGGAAGCTCCTGTGGAATCCCTCTCTGTCACTATAATTACGGAGCCAACACAAACCAAAGGTGTGCGGGGAACCACATAACTTGTGAAATGCTGTGTAGACACAGATGCAGCAAGAAACAAATTAAAAAATCCCTTTCAACAGCCAAAGTGACAAAGCCCTCAACAACAACCAGAGGAGAGCACATGGGAGCTACCAAAGATGAGCCCCAACATTAGCAGCAGCCCACTGGGACAGCAGGTGAGATGTGGGTGTCTGCAAACCCAACCTGCCAGCTGGGCTGATGTGCAGACACAGCTGGAATTACAGCTTTCATTGTCTGCCTCAGGACCTAATGGCACCAGCTAGTATAAACCAAACAATATATTCCTTTTTTCCTAAAACACAAATCTCAAAATAAAAGTAGGAATTTATGTTACAAATTTCCTATTGACAGAAAAGGCTTTGGGAGCATCTCCAGAGCAGCAGAGCTGGTTTAGGGACCATCGGGGCAGTGCCAGGGGCTGGGAGGCTGAGCTAAGCAAAAGACAAGTCACTCACACATAGGCAAGGCTTGGGCACGTCCCCTCCATCCCAGCCACCACACCAGGTCCAAAGTCTGCCCTTACTTCTGCTCTCGACAGTTGGTAGAGCTTTCAGAGTCTCATGGGAAATAGAGCAGATCTCGAAAACTAAACTGTGCAGATGGAAGCCGTCAGGGCAGCTTATCTGGAGACATAAATGGACTCAACAGGTTGGAATCCTCAGAAACAGAAGGGAAGAAACACAGCTGAGGAGCAGAAACTTGCATATTTAGGACCAGCAAGACCAGTTCCAGGCCCAGGAGTTCCTGCTGGGCTCCTCAAATACTTTGGTCCTACGCCAGAGTTACTCAGTGCTGCTTCCACCACTCAAACTGACATCGATCACTCAGAGATCATCCTTGAGATGAAGATCATCCACTCAGTTCAGCTATAAGCTGAATTAGCACCAAGACCTTTGTTAGCAAAAAGAACAAGAAGGACCTCAGGCAGCCCTCACCCCTGGGCACTTCAGGGCTATGAAATCACGGGGCTGCTTTATCCTCCTCTCTTCGGTGGGGCGCACAAAGGAGAAGATGACATCTCCCAAAAGATGGATGTGAAAACAGGAGGACTGTTCTGCTGCCCCTGGCCACCTGCTGCCTCTACAAGTTTGAAAGAGCAACCCTTCCTTCAGCAACCATCGCACCTTCAGGCAGCTCTGCAGGAATTCACAATCTAGTCACTTTTTTCCCCTATATTGAGGGGGCAAAGATTAATCAACTCTTTTCTATTTAAAACAGCAATAAAAGCAAACAACCCGTTTTGTAAAGACTTGTTTTCTTGTGCACAATGCCAGTTATCTTTACAATATTTTGTCATATATTCCTTATCTGCTCAATGTAACTTCTGGAGCTTATGAATGTAAATATTTCCTGACAAGGAGAAGGATGAAACCACATGATTTTTTATCTCAGTTATACATTCACATATCACACATCCAAAGTTAACAAGTGACTCTCTTGTGTAAAGCAGTTTTCTACTTCCCATGCATCCAAAATAACAGCTATGAAAATCCTTGTCTGTTATATAGGAAGATAGTTTGCTGCCTTTATTTTTTTCTGACCATGTGTGTATTGTACAAGCAGGGGACAGAGCCTTTTATGTTATCACCCTGCTGTCTGGAAATCTCATTCTGCAATCTCTGCTTTTTCATTGCCATTTTCAGATGTTTAATGAAGCAACACATGGATATGAGATGCCCCTGTTATTTCTTTTGCCCAGTCTCTATCATTTTCAATCTCAGAACTATTGAATAAATGGAAACACAGTTACCAGCCCTGTTTTGCACTTCCTGAGCAAAAAAAAATCCCACTGGAAGTGATGAGAAATATGGGTAAGGCACACAGTGCAGGTTTAAGTTTCCTTTTTTCCAAATTTCCTGTGTGGAAGGACATAAAAGGAACATATTCACTATTTATACGCCTTGTCTGCTTTTCAGCCCAATATTACCATTAGGAAAGGGTGTTTTCTAAATGAACAATCTATGTTTATACCCTGGCACAGCCACTTCTTTACCTAGTTGCCATCCCTTTTGGGAACTCACGCTAGTACCAGCGAAAGTCCAAGCCATAAATATGCCACACTCCTCTGCACACAGGTGGGGCATTGCCCAAGAAAGCTGTGCAGAAAGCTGATTTCTCACCATCTCCAGCCCAGAGGTGCATCACTGACCTTTCCTTCCTGCACAGCCATCTCAAATGACAAGAACGATCAGGCTTCAACACCGAAGGTCAGTCACACCAACCTTGTCCGTTTTCCACTTGTGTACAAGTTCACATACATCCTTCCGCTTGCCAGCATCACGCTCAGCCCACTGGTCTGCAAGAGCATACATTAGAGGGAATTTTAATGACTTGAACTCGTGCTGAACTTCCTCCTTTAGCTGCTGTTTTAGTGATTTGTTGACTCTCCAAGGCCCATTCAGGACTTTTTTTTTCAGCCTTGACAGAGTAGATAGAGTAGACATGGATTTTATGTGCCAACTCTTCTGTATTTTTGGCACTCTGCTCGTCACATAGCAGGTCAGGGAAATGCAAGTTCAAGCAACAGAGGATGCCTCCCACGTATATCTGTGGTGTCTCAAAGTAGCCTAAACTAATCTCTCCCTCTCTTCCCCATTAGTGGTGCTAAGCTGGAAGCAAGGGCTGAGGATGCTTTAACAGCCACACAGAATCTTAATAAGATCTGCTTACATTTATATTGTGCATTTCAGGCTGGCCGGCTCGGTTTCCTTAGCCACAGCCTCACAAAAGGAGCTGAATACGCCGGTTTATTTTTGTGGGCTTTTTAATTATTTTTGCATTGTCTCTGATTTTTGTATCAGCCATCTGCGAAGTGTGGCAGGATGTATGTAATCTTCTATGGCACATGTTGTACTTTCTCCATTATTATCAGATGGAAGAGAAAACCAAAGTTAAGGGAGATTAAGGTCAGCATACTCTCAACATCCAATCGCTGTATAATCCACTCTGTTATCGCTAGGGAAGATTATCAGCCTTGATAGGACCCATTCTTCGAGCCGTTCAGCTCTGTTGAGGCCCACTTCTCTCTCAGAATGGTATTTCTGTTCAATCTGAACGGAGAGAAATTGTACATAAATTTCCCCTACATCCCGCTAATGTGCAGTAAGCGACTGTCTTTGTGCAGGATGCCGGAAAGGCGTTTCGCTGTGTGGCACAGCTGTGCTCTGCGCTGCCCTGGGCCAGAGCAGAAAGGATGCTAACACAGCCACGCCGGCAAGTTGGGGACAGACCCCCCAAAGCCTTCACCCCAGCAATAGGCAGACAAGTCCATCACCTAAACACCACGGGGATGAAGGCAGAGAACAAGCTGCACTGACCAAAGGGCTCCTTCCTGGCCAGGAAGGTGTTGCTGGTCAGGATCAGGGCTCTGGAGACAAAGTCACATACTGATTCCTGTGATTTTGTGGATGTTAAATGGTCCAAAAAATTATTTGGGGAGGGTGAGGCACAAAGCGCAGTGTGCTTGGGACCAGGGTGACTCCGTGCCCTGCCTCCCCTCTCCCAGCACAGATGTGTGGCATTCCAAAAAAAAGTCCTGAAACCAAGATGATTAATGCATTATCTCCTACTGCATCATCTCTCCTACTAGGAATATAGCTCAACAGACACGCTTCATCTACCAAAGTTCAGTAAGGCTGGGCCACATACTGCTGCTGATCATCGGCACGTTTAACCAGTTAATAGTCTCTGCGTGTCTCTGTGTGACAAGTGGAGAGCAGGGACAGGACGGAGCAGATGTTGGGCTCTGCCACACTGTGCATGGCTTAAATGCACCCCAAAAGAGAGAGGGAGGGAGGACAGCAATACTTATGCTCAGTTGCAGCCCCACTGTGAAACATCCAAACAGTCCATTAGAAAGACCGTGCTCCCCGAGTAACCAGAATACCTCAATTTCTTGCAATTAAGGTAGGAAGGTAGAAGTGTTTTCAAATTACTTTAATTTGCAGTTCCCTATCCACTCCCAACAAGTTAATGAGTGTTGCTCCTCCAGAAGCCGTCTCTTAGCAACAAAAAGTTCATCAGCTTGGAGGACTCCCTCCATTGCCTGGTGCTGGGAGTTCACATGGGACATCAAAGGAAGGCAAGATGGAAGAGCAGACACTGACCCCGGGCAGGCAGTATTCAGCTCCAGGAAATTCACTGTCAATTGTCACATTGTGTGCAAGTGAATGGGGGATCTTCCACTCAGTGCCGGGCAGGGACAGAGAAACAGACATTGTCTCTTTCCCACAGAAAGATCCACCATGTGCACCAGGAGCCTCAACTGCAGCATCCGCTCCTCGCAAACACACGCAGGCCTACAGCAAGCCATAGCTGCAGTTCAGGAGATAGAAAAGTGCTAGAGAATGACTTACAATTTGGTGAGGCACACCAAACCAGCACCTCATTTTGTTCACGGGGCTTTTCAAACTCTTGCAAGTTACACACGTTGCACATTTCTCCCTGGGTAGTCCCAATTCCACCACTGCTTTCTGTGTTTCTTTCTACTGTTTCTATTATTTCTTGTTTTCAATGACTTGAGACTGAAGTCCTCATCTTCTGTCCCTGAGCGTATAATCCAGATACAGAGGGGGCAGGAATGGGAACCCCAAAACCAACGGCTGAGCAAATGAGCAACCAAAGCTGATACTGCAGAAGACATCAAAACAACACAGTTCGCTCAAGATATGAGCAAATGTAGAAAAAAATTGATTCACTGTAGGAAAACATGAGGCAAATGATCCAAACACACCAAAATGCTTCATTTTTTAAAAAGTCAAACTATTTCATTTTAATGTCTTCCAAATGAATGTTGCAGCTTTTTCTCTTCAAAATATTGTTGGTGTGTAATTCAGTTTTAAAAGGAAGAAAGCAAAAAGTTGGGGGTTGTTAGGGGCTTGGGGGGTTTTTTGGAGTTGGTAGGGGTTTTTTTTGTTTGTTTTGGGGGCTTTTTTTTTTCTTTTTAGAAAGTAGCCATGGCATCCTTTTGGTTGATTCCCAAATGATTCAGAAATTGCAACCATGGGATCCTGTTTGAGAAATGAGGATTACTGAGGAGAGAGGGGATGCACCTGATGAAATAGGGCAAGAAGTCAATAGCCTACTGAGGAGGGCATTCAACTAGGTTCACAGGGGCCAGACAACCAAGCCCACAGGCGAGAAGACAGACTGGGAGAGGAGTAAGCAGGAATGCCCAGGGGAAGGGGAAGACCCTGAAGAAGAACTGCTGTGACTTGAGCTTTTAAGTTACATTAAAATCAATTAAAACCACACATAACATTTTGCTACGTTACTTTCCTGGGCAATAAATGACCATAACTGTCATGGGGAAGGCAAATGAGTATGATGGGAGGGGAGGCAGGCAGTGCTATAAACCAAAGGCTTTCCCCAGTAGCAGAAAAGGTCTAAAGAGCTGAGAGTCACGTTCTCCCCATGGTCCTGGGAAAGATCTGCTTTTTGCTCTATAAGAGACAAGAGATCATCACTAATCCCACAAAAACATGGCACAACTCTACTCACAAAGCTGAAAAGCGGCAGTCAAGGCTGAAAGGTGCTTAGACCCCACATGGGAACAGGATCTGGGTGAGCACCAGCATGGTCTCCAGGACAGATTTTTCCCGAGACATTCTCTAGCAGAGAGGAACCAACCTGGACCTGAACGAGCAGCACGTTGGCTCCAGNTTCTATAAGAGACAGGAGATCATCACTAATCCCATAAAACATGGCACATCTCTACTCACAAAGCTGAAAAGTGGCAGTCAAGGCTGAGAGGTGCTTAGACCCCACATGGGAACAGGATCTGGGTGAGCACCAGCATGGTCTCCAGGACAGATTTTTCCCGAGACATTCTCTAGCAGAGAGGAACCAACCTGGACCTGAACGAGCAGCACGTTGGCTCCAGTGTGGGAAACCTTCCTGGAGCCTAATCAACTTCCCAGCTAGGGTAAGGTCTTCATTCTGATACACTTTTAATTTTTTGCTTATGGCTTTAGTATTGCTGTATCATATATTACTGTATTTTCATGCTTGGGTAGTAGCAGTAATAGATTAGCAAGATTTCTTGCACCTATCTCTAGGAGGAAAAGTTTTATTAAATCATTAAATAAAATAATCATGTAGTCTGCCTCTACAAATTTTTTTTTAAGTCAGCTTTAGAACTGAAACACAAGTGGGAAATAGGTGTTGTGAACATTACACTGAAGTAGCTGAATTAGATGCTGCCTATCAAGGAGGAAATAGAGTACATGAATTTAAGACAAAAAGAGAGAAAAAGAAAAGCAAAAAAAAATCCTTTTGAATTAAGCCTTTTCACACCTCTAACAAGGCTCTAGAAACAGCACTAATCAATCCGAATGACACTTTAGTATGGAGATCTATTATATTCCTCAACGATCATATGGCTTTATATGTTATAATTTGGTTCTGAATTATGGCCCACATCAATTATAATTGAACACTACTTCCCACTCTACAATCAGACTGTGATGAGAACAGAAAGGCAGTGGACATTAGAGGATTACTATCAGAACCACCTAATTTAATTAAGGGGGAGATTTATTAAAATGGTAACATTAACAGGTGTTTTATGAGACTAATAATTAATAAGGTTTCTGTAGAACATTTGTAAGAGAAATAGACAATATGCAGTGCCAGCAGAACTCCTGTAATGGGATAACAATAAAGCATTACGAACTGTAGATCAGATATTATGATAATAATCTGATACCGTAAATTATGGTTTGAAGAGGATTAAATGCCATTACTGCAAATTAGTATTTATTTAAGCTTCAGCAGGCCTTTGCACGCTGTCTGGAGGAAAGGTGGGCTGCAGACAGGCTCTCTGGCACGGACACTCACTGTCCTCCTGAATCCTACCATGATGGGTTGAGAACCTTGCTATCTGCCAGCACAGCAATAACGCTGCCAGCGCCCACTGAGGAAATGGCAACGGGGCTGCAAGGAAGTCCAGGGACTTATTTTTGACCTTTTTGAAGTTACCTGCAAGCAGCTGAAGGCAGGCATCCCCGTGCTGCTCCCCAGGTTGCAGGGGTGTCCCCATGGGACAGTGTCTCCTGGGGCTCCAGCTGCCTCCCGACACAGGGGATAGCGGAGGGTGGGAACGGCGGTGGCTGCTCGTTCCCTTCCCATTGCAAATCCTGCAGGAACAGCAAGGGGTGAAACTCAGGAACACAAAGAAAGGGGAAAGCAGGCTGGGAAACCAAGAGGGAGAAGCAGTGCCTTCACAGCAGGGAGCGAAACCTCAGCTCGCTAAGAGAAGGAGGAAAGCGCAAATAGCCTCAGGGTCTTTTCTAGAAATCAGGGTGCTGGGGGTCTTCAGAGTTACTTGGCAATTTACCGCTCGTGTTGACACCTGGCACTTTCTTAGCTCTAGGCTTAAAAAAGTTTTATCCCAGCCCTGGCACCAGCAGCCCCCCAGGCAGGAGGAGGGAGGTGGCTGCGGAGCACGCAGCTCTTTCTCTAAGCCAGCTCCGATCCCTGACACGGTGATGGAAGAGGATATTAGCAGCGGGAAATTTTTTCGAGGCCAGTACTTTAATGAGCTCCTAAATAATGACTTTATCTTAGAGGCACACTCAATACTCATTCAGTCTCACACTCGAACAATGCCGCTGCCTGACTGCAGTCAACAGAAAACAACTCCAGAGCTCGGAAACCAGCTCTCTGCTTTGGGAAGCCCTGATGGGACAGAGTTCTCATCCCTCACCCAGCCCAGGGGGAAAGACTTCCCCAGCACGAGGGAGGGTGGCATGGGCTGTGCTCCCCTCCGTCTGCTGCTCCTGGCTGAGCTCCCACCACCCCGCATCAAGGCAAAGATGCTCTTGTGCCTCTGCAGCTTCAGGGGCTGCTCATGCTGCTCAGACAAGGTCTGAGCCACTTTTGTTTTTTTCTTCCCCCCCCACTCTTTTAGTTAACATCTGATATCACCATCAAGCACAGAGTTTGCAGAGCAAATGAAACAAGCACTTAGTGTCAAAGTGGGCGTTGCTTCTCTTCTCAGGTGCAGAGATGCTGGTTTTGGAGATCTCAGCTTCTTGTTTTTCCAGGGGTGGGTTTGATTTGCTTTTTAATCAGCCTGACCCAAACGGGAAGACCTGCTTTGCTCCTAGCACCCAGCCCCTACAGAGGCTCCACCACAGTTCTCTTCCACAAATTGCCGCTGAACATTTTTAGGTTAGTTCAGACATGCCCATTAATCCCAGTTTAGCAGCTGTGAATAGCTCTTGGTTAGCACATCACAACCGGGACAGTTCTGATCAAACTTTCCTTGGCTTTTGTCTCCAAGATTTGGACCTCAGACATCTTGGAGATTTATACCCACCCCCAACATGAAATACTGTCTCTGCCAGACCCTAGGGGACTCCTTCAGACCATATCCATCAACATTTTCCCCAGTCCAGAAACAGACCCTGGGCCACAGCTTTTTTATGGCTCTGGGACACATATAAGAACAGATTAACCTGTCTTGACAGAGAAACCAGTTGCCATCCAACAGTGTCCGGAGCTCCCATATCTCTACTTTCATGTTTTATTTAATTTTTAGCATTCTCCTTTATTTGTGCATGCCTGCAGGGAGCAGAACCCCCTGCCAGAGTGCTGCGAATACCCTGCTTCCCCAACCCAACGCCTCATGAGCAGCAGAGACTGAGAAACACCCTCATCAGCACAGTGTTGCAGAGTCTGGAGGTTCACAGCACATAACAAAATCTCCATCCCCTTTTCCATGGGCAGGCAAGGACTCCTGGGCACTTTGAGGGACTCCTATGCCCAGCTCCCACTTCACTGACTCTCTCCCTGAATCTAAACCTCCTTTGAAATTCCCACCTGTAAGTGGCACACCTCTCGTGATTATTAATTAGCTAATTTCCTCCCATTTCACAGGAATGCTCTTTTCATTTGTTTTATAGCATGGATCACATAAAGAATAGTCTGGAGTTTGCATTTGAACTAACACCAGTTTCCTACCCTACAGAAATAACTGGTTCCCGTGTACAACCCAAATATTCACGTTGGTTTTTAAAGGCTGCAGGCTGCACCCAGCGGTGCCAGCAGCAGGCATCCTGGTGGATTCAGAGACATAGTACAGGGCTGGAAGAAATACAGATGATATATTTCAGGAGGGGAAAAAGGGCACAGTCTATTCCCTCCCCGCAGGGAAGATCCTCTGGGCCAGTTTGAGCAAAATTGTTGCAAAAGCAAATCCTGCTTTCTTCCCTGGCACTGCTATTTAAATCACTTCTATGGGAGGCCAGTGTCAGTCACTGAGTTTTAATATTACCACAGTAGCATTACAGGAGAATGAGTACTGAATCAATAAAAAATTAAGGAAATACAGTTTTTATTACACGGTGATATTTGGAATTGATCCCTTAGGCTTTCCAGTCGCCTCAGTTTTGGTTTCTACGCCCGTGGATGGAGTGTGGTGCAAAGTAGTTTGAATGCAGGAACCAATCAGTCGTAACCTAATTTTAAATGGACCACAAGCAAACTGAGAAAATAAAGACAGGCAGGGGCATCATGTTGACAGATGTGCCTACGGTATATTGTATCACTGCTCTGCCTAACTAGGAAAAATACTCTCTTAGATCATTTTATCTATGTATAATGCCAATAACAAGAACAATAGGGGGGAAACTTGGTTTCTGCAGGGACATGAAGAATAAATTCATAGGAAAAAAATGTGAAAAGAGAAAATAATATAATCTCTTCTTGGCCTCACTTGTAAAATGCTAAACTAACAGCCAATAAGCATATGAAAAGCACAGAATAAGCAGCATAGATGTTCTACTTGTTCATGTTAACAAGGATTTCTCTCCAAGGCCAAAATCCAATTGTCTCTCTGACTCCTCAAGCAGGGGGCTATGATTTGCCTCAAGGAATTGTGGATGAACAAAGAGATTGTGGAAATCAGTAGGTAGTTGCACACAGCAGGGTGCACAGCTTTCTGCAACTTCACCTCTCACTGCAGTCCTAATTAATTTCAACTGCTTGCACCTGCTATTTGCAATTATGATTTTCTCTTTCATTTCTACCACGGTAAACTCTTACAGTTGACCAGTCCCTCCCCTGCTTCATCCAACCTGCACTGCTCCATGAAGCTGGTCCTTAAATCACAGCATCCTTGCTGCTCCCAATGCACAAGACAGCAGCACTGAACCGTCAGCTGTGCTCCCTCAAGGAGCAACATCCTTAATCTCAGTTTAACACATTTTGAGTACTTGAAGCCTGTGCTTGTTCCACTGGGAGGACTAAAGGTCTCTAGGAAGGGTCCATCTTCCACTTGTCAACCCCAGAGAGTGATCTGCTACACATCACAAATTAGCTGAAGTGCCTTTGCACAGCTTTGGACCCAACCCCTTCCCCATATCAGCAGCTTGCTTTGGTCCTTCACTGAATTTGCACCTTTTACCCCTTTATTGAGTCACCCATCGCTGTAATCCTGCTCTGTCCTGACTCAAACTGCTCTAGTTGCTTCCTAAACACAAAGAAAACAGAATTAGAGGCTTGTCTATAAATTTGAGACCTGGTTAGTACAGGATGCTACCACAGTGCGTTAAGAGCTGTCACTTTGAGAGCCCTCCAGCCCTACTGAAATACATCCACCATAACAGGCGGAAGAAGTTACATTGCCACAGGGGCTCAACTTCAGGAAACACTTTAGAAACTGATATTTTTCTAACACAAAAAAATATAGCAGTTACATTGAGATGGTTCAACAGTCCAACTCCCTGGATGAAAAAATAGATAAAGAGAACGAATCACCGAACTAAATATTCATCATGGCTTCACTACTGGTAATCACGAGCACATTTCATTTTTCTCTGCAGATACTAGCTTGACCATTAATGCTGACTGCTGGTACTCTGAAAAACCAACAAGCCAAAACAGAAACTGAAAATGCTTTTGAGGTGAATAAGTGGAAGTAAATAATATTCAGGAGATCAGGAAAAAACAAAACAAACCCCCTACAACCATGAAATAAGGTTTCTTTAGTTAAAAAGGAAAAATATACATTTAAAATACAAGCTGTAAAAATAATTTAAAAATTCAATCACAAATGGAAAAATGATGGCTATGATCTCAAGGAGCATAAATCAGCAACAAGGCAGAGCAGACAATGTGAAAAAGGAACCTAAAGGTATCAATGGAAATTCTATGACTTGTAGAATAATAAAAATGGAAATTTAATATAATAGCATGACATTAAATCCTAGCAAGGTTGCAGATTTCATAATAGATGAGGATGGAAAAATTGTCAAGCATCATGCAGAAAATGCAGAAATAAACAACAAACATTTCTATTCTGTATTTAAAAGGATAGAAAATTTGTTCATCTTTTTACGGCAACATAGCAACATTTTCTATTCCAACAGTAACAGATTTTAAATAGCCATTAAATGTAAACATTTAGAAGTGTGGATTGAATAATTTGCTCTCCAGACTATTAAAACTATTGATAAATATCTCTCTGAAACAGCACATTCCTTTCGAATCATTTGCATTCAATGAGGAAGCCTCAAAGGAACCTCAAGAAATTCAGGATCACATAGGACCGAGAAGGTTTCACGGGGTGACCAAAGCATGTTTTCCCCTCTGCACCCTCAGGCTGGGTTCTCACTCCCAGTCCTCCCCAGATCCACAGGCAAAGGCTTTGCTACCTCATTTCCTGGCTTTGAAAACTCTTTGCTATCAATTTGTTCGATTTCCCTATTCTCCAGTCCACTTTGGAGGATGCCATTTCTTAAATGGATCCTACTTGAGAGTTTGTGAATGTATTTTGATTGGATTTGATTATCACATACAAACCTCAGAGTACCTGAGCTGGCCAGGAATATAAATACAATTATTAGCAGCAACAAACATTAAGCAAAGCTGTACTGACTCACTGCAAAGTGCTCTTCAATCCCCAGCCAAACAAATGCTTTCTCTTTGCTTTCCTGACCACTGTTTGCACAGTCGATGCTCTCTGGAGGAAAAGCTATCCCACTCTCACCCAGAGAGACCAAGACTGACTTTTCTACACATTTTCCCTCTTGCTTAAGTTATGCCAGCCCATCTGCAGGCTTAGCTAATCCTCTCGTTAGCTAGCAACAGGTAGCTCGGCTCTGCTGTGCTTAGCATTATACAGATCAGCCAAATATTGATGCAGCATCACTGAGGAGAATCTAGATTGGGTTTTTTTCCCCATGTTTCCTCCTTTTGAAACTTAAAATACACGCTGGAAATAATTTCAAGGGCTGCTGAGCATTGCCACTGGGGGAGCGCAAGGGGCTTTCAACATTAAGACTAAAAGACAGTAGGAAATTTGCAACTGGTTGCCTTTGAAATTAGATTTTTGAGGCTAAATTCAAAAGAAGCCCCTGTAGCTTGTCCCACTCCCTGCAAATACACATGGCACTTCTGACAGAGGCCAACAAAAGCTCTTCTTTCTGGGTCCAGCCCACTGTGTCTCATCCCAGAGCCCTTGCCCAACCAAAAGCACCCACCCCACGGGCTGCGCGGGAGGTTGGCATCATGCTGGACCCGCACCAGCATCAGCCCTGCAGAGCCAGGCATCCTCAGCCCCAGCTTCAAGCTCACACACTCCCTACAATCCATTTATCCGATTTCCTCCGTGCTCCTCAGCCCTCTGAGGCACAACAGCATCATGTCTTCACAAAGAGAGGAAGGCAGCATTGCATCAGAAAAGGATCTGGTAGGAAGAGTCTTTGTACAGAATATTGTGATTCACTCTTGGTGCTAGTTTCCATTCATGTAATATATTTTAAAATTACAAATTCTCCACATTGTGTCTTCCTGTAGCCTAAATGTAGCTTAGCGACATCTGCTTCCATGCCTTCTCCACTTTCATACAAAGAGTGAAGTACCAAGTCATCCTCATGGAGAGGTCACTTAATTCTGATTTGTAAAGCCAAATCTCCTGCAGTCTCCATAATTACCAATCAATTTTACATAAATAGCAAAATTAAGCCCCATTATTCTCATTTACCACAAAATTAAAAGAATTAATTAAACATGGGAGAAGTGCTGATGACTGCCAAATTGTTGCTTCCAACAGATAAAAACAAATTCAGGAATGATATGCAGACAGGAGAAGAAAATTAGCTTTCCAGCCAGCAACTGGGTGAACTATTGCAACGAAGACTGTAAATAACAATCAGTGCACCAGGCTTCTCTGTCTGAACACTGGGACAAGAAAGACACATGCTTTGTTATGGAGGAAAAAACAACTCTGAAACAATCCCCTTGTTTGTGTTTTCACAAAACAGAAAAGGCCCTGGGGACTGGTAACAACAGCCTTCAACGAGAATGGTTCTTTCAAACTTTGATTTGTCAAAGGACTGCTGCTCCGTAATTATCATGAATGGTTTTAGCTAAACATCTCAAAGGAACAAAAGAGGGTGCAAACATTTGGAGACAAATTGTGACCACAGGAAATCTTTGCAGGTGGCCGAATAATAGGGAGGAGAGAAACTTTCCAAAGTCCAGGAGCCAGGGTTGGAAAAAATATGGAAAAAATTAACTAAGCATTGAAGAGCTTTGAAACTCCAGCGTCTTCTCCTGTCCTAATGAAGATACATCAGCAGGCTGGTTCTGAAGTTACAGTCATAAGACATTACTTCAAGCAGTGTTTGAAAGACACTTGCAATTACAGATGCTCTGGAACAATGAAATATATACTGTTCCTTAAATAAACTGAAAAAATGATAACCTCTTTTAACTGTCGTGGTGTAGTAGAGAGATCTTCATATCTTCCTTAATGAGATTTTTATTGCCAGTGTAAATTTGTCTCGAACTGAATTTTTGTCTTGGGAACTCTGAATTATGTTATACCAAGTTGTTCCTGGTAAGCATGCAGGCTTGCATGCATTTTTTGCTGTGAAAATGGCTCCTTCTGGCAAACTGAAAGCAATTGAAGCTCAATTTAATTAGCTGCCTTCTGTAAATATGCCATTATTCTTCTAGCTCAGTGCTGGAGTTATATTTACGAAGGGAACAGATAGCAATAATTATTTTGGGCCATAGTTAGTCAGTATTAGTTAATGCCTGAGTGTAATTGAGAGGAAATTAAGACAAGTGTAGTCTTTGGGGGGGAAACAAGAGAATATATCAGTCTACAGCAGTATAGACACTGCACCTGTATGCTCCTTCTTGGGCTGCAAGACGTAGAAAGTTTTAGCTAAAAAGCAAATATTTACCCTGTGCTCTAGAACCAGAGAGGGTTAACAATAATCACTGTACATTTTCATTCATTAAAAATCAGGTGGATTTTAGAAATAACTCTTGCCAACCTTCTCTCCGCTTTCCAAGTTGCAGTCCCATGAACGAACACCCACTGCCGCGTAAGTCCTTGCAGAGGAAAGGAGCGCTGAGTCCAGCAGCTCAGAAAGCTGCAGAGGATCCCCAGCTTGAAGATGACAAGTTGCTCAGAAAAATTTTGCAGATGGTGTCCGAGAGCCCCTGCATGGCTCAGGACCGGGGGGAACCTGTTCCAATGACATTTTCATGGATCTCTGAAATGGGACACTACTTTCCAGTGCCCATCGTAAGAGCAAACACGATTCTTCAAACTGTGCCACTGCTCCNAGAATTGAAAAGCTTTGAAACTCCAGCGTCTTCTCCTGTCCTAATGAAGATACATCAGCAGGCTGGTTCTGAAGTTACAGTCATAAGACATTACTTCAAGCAGTGTTTGAAAGACACTTGCAATTACAGATGCTCTGGAACAATGAAATATATACTGTTCCTTAAATAAACTGAAAAAATGATAACCTCTTTTAACTGTCGTGGTGTAGTAGAGAGATCTTCATATCTTCCTTAATGAGATTTTTATTGCCAGTGTAAATTTGTCTCGAACTGAATTTTTGTCTTGGGAACTCTGAATTATGTTATACCAAGTTGTTCCTGGTAAGCATGCAGGCTTGCATGCATTTTTTGCTGTGAAAATGGCTCCTTCTGGCAAACTGAAAGCAATTGAAGCTCAATTTAATTAGCTGCCTTCTGTAAATATGCCATTATTCTTCTAGCTCAGTGCTGGAGTTATATTTACGAAGGGAACAGATAGCAATAATTATTTTGGGCCATAGTTAGTCAGTATTAGTTAATGCCTGAGTGTAATTGAGAGGAAATTAAGACAAGTGTAGTCTTTGGGGGGGAAACAAGAGAATATATCAGTCTACAGCAGTATAGACACTGCACCTGTATGCTCCTTCTTGGGCTGCAAGACGTAGAAAGTTTTAGCTAAAAAGCAAATATTTACCCTGTGCTCTAGAACCAGAGAGGGTTAACAATAATCACTGTACATTTTCATTCATTAAAAATCAGGTGGATTTTAGAAATAACTCTTGCCAACCTTCTCTCCGCTTTCCAAGTTGCAGTCCCATGAACGAACACCCACTGCCGCGTAAGTCCTTGCAGAGGAAAGGAGCGCTGAGTCCAGCAGCTCAGAAAGCTGCAGAGGATCCCCAGCTTGAAGATGACAAGTTGCTCAGAAAAATTTTGCAGATGGTGTCCGAGAGCCCCTGCATGGCTCAGGACCGGGGGGAACCTGTTCCAATGACATTTTCATGGATCTCTGAAATGGGACACTACTTTCCAGTGCCCATCGTAAGAGCAAACACGATTCTTCAAACTGTGCCACTGCTCCATAGCCCTTTTCATGGGTCTGGATACATTGTTCAAATTAACTCTCAGAACAGATTAGTTTAATTGCATCACTATGTAGATGCTTCTATTTAGAATTAAAGAGGCCTTAATTCAATTTACCTTAATCCACTTTCAAAGCAAATTACAGCAAACAAGACTTCACTAATTCTGAATGATTGTTCACACTTAGGTTAAATGCAGTTTAACTAATTCTCTTTAAACGTATGTATCTACTTAATTTTCATTACTTTCCCTTTACTCTACATCACCACAGCACATTCCCCCTTCTTTGGGATTGCAAGTGTCAAACCGTTGGTGAAAAATAATGAAAAAGAATGAGTCAGACACTGCATTCCTTGATGGAGCCAAAAGTTTTTGAATAAATTTATGGGATTTTTTTTTTTTTGCACAAGGGTTAGCAAATTGGGCCCACTGTTTCTATGCTGGAAGGAGTTGCCAATGCACACTGTAGGACAAGGATGGTTTTGAGATTAGCTTATTCCACCAAGCAACAGAAAACAGTGTTTTGAAATTTGCATTTCCAACAAAAGCTCTCTCTGCCATACCGGACAAGCCCAGCGGGTATGTGATAGATGAGGAGTGTGCCTGGGCCATCAGCATCAAGCTCCTGGGATCTTGCACTGACAGCTGCTCTGCTAAACGGCTTCTGGCTCCATTCCCTTGCTGTGATGCCTTGCACGATGGAGAAACACCCTCCAGTTCCCTGGTCAGCATCTCCTCTAAGACAGGGTCAGGAACCACTTCTTTTCACCTGCTCATTGCCCATCCAAGCCATCTGCTCAGGACCCTTCAGTGTGGTCACAACATGAGAACAGGCCATGATACACACCCAGTGCCACGCTAATACAGGGCTTGTACAGGTCACACGTGCCAGCCAGCCCTCTCCCCTCCACCCCCAGGCAAAGGCAGGATGCACCAGGGCTCACAGTACCTTCTCCCAAATGCACCGTTGCCCACAGCCTTCCTTTAAACTTGCCTTGAAATCATGGGGTTTCTCCCTGTGCTTGATGGTTGGAAAAATCAGCATCGCTACAAGCAAACCCACGACACCACCTAATCTGCAGGTGGCAAGTTAATGGGGCTTGAGTAGCAAGACACTGACAAGCCAGAAAGTACCCAAGCTCTACTGGTGCTACTAACTCCTGCGCTATTTCCATGCGTGCAGAGCTCTACAGCAGATCAAAGGACCCCCAGGGTACCTATTCAACAAGGAACAAATTCTCACTTCAGCCATTATGTAAATGAAATGCTAAAAATGTTCTTTTGTTCCTCTGAGGTATTAGCGCTACTAATGCAAAGCACACAAACTTCATAATCAAATAAAATATTATCTTGTAGTACTTGCAAAGTGCCAGGAGTTTATGGACTACATCTCTGAGAGACTCACAATGTTCACAGAGCTTTAGATGTCCTTTTGCCAAAGCTCAGACAAAAAGAGTTTTCATAATTTAAGATTCTGTTGTGAGGCGGGATGGGAAATGGCATGCATCTGGCGTGCAGCTACTTAGAAATGAAGAGTTAGTACAATAACAATAAAAAAAAGATCTAGTGTATCTGAGCACACATGGTTTCTCCTTTGTGTAACTTACGATTTCAGAGCGCCCTGCCAAAGCTGAGCTGAACTATGAATACCAACTATTTTAGTCTTCGAGAGTTATAGCGCAGGAAATTCACATCTCTGTATTCTTTCCCCTAGCTGTCACTCAGGCTGCTCCTTGTGAAAGACCTGAATCCAAAAGCCAGCTTTGGACATTAATTTGACAGCAGACGGATCAGATAGATTGAACCCCCATTCTAGCAGCACAAAGCTGGAATACGTTGCCGTGGTGCACACCAAATTGCTGCACTGCCTGACTTACAGCGTAACAGCCCTCGTTTGCCCTGGCTGGGGGTACCACTGCTCCTGGGCTGCTGAGGATCTGTCCCAGGGGACTGCAGACCCACAGGCTCTCACAGACCTCTTGATCCTGATGGGCACAACAGCTGAGCTCTGCAGTGAGCCATGCACAGCACAAGAGTCACGGGAAATCAGTAAGAAGTGTCACTTCCATCTAAGTGCCAAATTCCAGCCCAGCAGCAGGCTACAGAGAACTGCCTCTGAGCAAAGCCTCATCTGCTCTCGTGGCTTCCACCCCTTGACAAAGCTGATAAAACATCCAAGACGGGTCCTTACAGAAACAACGGATACTCTAATTGGATCATCTCTCCCAGAAAATACATCCATCACACCCAGCAGTCCACTAATTAAAGTTTCATCCCTGCACCCAACTTTAACTAGAGCACTTGGTAATAAAATCGAGTGCTACAGCTGTACTCAGCAACACGCAAAAGCAGTCCTGAGCAAGTGTCCTCAACACCGACCCAGGCATCTACCGTGTCAAAATGTTACAGTGCACCAGCCACATCTGGAATCTGGCTCTAGCCTCCACAAAATCCTCCCAAGAGCAGGCGTAAGGTGTTCTAGTGCTGAGAAAGGAGATGCAGAGACTGGGGCACAGAGGAGGAAGGCAATTCTGTTCAGGTGCTGGTATGTGTTAAGACCCAGGTGTGACTCTGAGGGAGGAGCAGGTGGTGAAGAATGGGGTGCTGGGTCCAAAGGAGGTACCTGAAGGTGATGGATACCAATCATTGCTCCCTTGGAAGATGAATGGCAGCTGGGGTGCATATGAGGCAAGGGGGCTGGGGAAGGTAAGGGACACGGGGGAGTGTTTCCAGAGAGACAGAGTAGCTTTCAATGTCAGGACACAGACCTAACGGAAAGATGAAAAAGGGTTCAGAGCAGGGAGTGGCTTGAACCAGGAGCAGCAGAGGCACAAGCTCAATGTCCCTGCCAAGAGCCGTGAAACAGCCGACAGGCAAAGAGCCTGGGAGCTGCTGGTTACTCCTCCCAGCTGAGCGGTAGCTCTTACTGAGCAGTGCAAGCACAAGAAACACTTCTTTCCATACCTCAGAGTGATTCCAACTAGAGCATTAAATGGTTTTAACACAGGACTAAGTAGCAGTGGACTAAGAAGGGCTCCCCGGGCAGCGAGTCCAGGCTCCTGCAGGACTCTCCCCTGTAATCCCTTTCACGCCCTGGGGATGCTCCATTGAAAAGCCAGCTCTGCTTTTTTTGCCTGACTGCTCCTACTGAGCCGTTGTCCCAGATTTGCCCTGACCAGACAGGAGGAAGCTTCCAGCACCCTAAATGTATTCATGACAAATCTAGCCCCCTTTGTTCTTCTGCTAACATCATCCTCCAGTGAAACAGCTCTTCCCCACCGCTTAAGTCTTTGTCCCTTGATGTGCTCACAGGAAGCAAACTAATCCTTTCTTAGCTTTTGTTTTGCTTGGCTAAGGAGGTCAAGCTGAAGTTAAAATCTATTTATTAGCTAAGACTTTGTAGCAGTTTCCATTATTTTTTTTAAATGGGGGTAAAATGATGTGATAGCGGCCACTGCTTTTTCCTGCTAAAGGCACAAAATTAGAAATATAAACACCTGGTGAATGAAATACAGGCAGGGTGGTTAACACAGCAACCCAAAGCTCACTTCTACTGCTTACCTTGTGCAACCGGGTAGGACGGTTGAACTGAAGCCAAATTCATCCCTCTTGAAATGGAGGGAAGCTTGCCAACAGACATGCCTGGCTCACTTCAAATACCTCCATTCAGAGGAAGCCATTTACATTCCCTTTAGGTCTGCTTTGCAATTAAAAACTTCTAATGCTTTCGAAATGCAGTGTTATGATTGAACACTGGGTGTCTTGGACACAGGGACAGACAAATGGACAGCAGGATGCTGCAGAGAGAGGTCACAGCAGTGCAGTCTCAGAGGGGAAAATTAGATGTCCAAAGGA
The DNA here is from genome assembly GCA_013400615.1 of Syrrhaptes paradoxus. Lineage (NCBI taxonomy): Eukaryota > Metazoa > Chordata > Aves > Pterocliformes > Pteroclidae > Syrrhaptes > Syrrhaptes paradoxus. Next base: position 59,659 of record VZTO01021671.1, read on the forward strand.
CACACACTGCAGCAGGGAAATCTGGGGAGTCAGGAGGGATGCACAGACACCAGCAAGGCACAATGTCCACAGACAGCTGGAAGATGACACTATTGCCCCATCAGTGAAGTCAAGAGAGAGACAAGAAAACCTGCGAAGGGCTAAATTCCCATTATCTGGCAGGGGCCAAATACCGACCCTTTTGATTCCAGACTTACCTGGTGGTACTAATTGTTCCAGACAAGTAGCAAGTAGTCAAGGGCAGATACAGCCATCAGTCCGTAACATGGTGCAGGGCTGTCTCAGATCCACCGCTGTAACACAGACAAAAATGTGCCATTAAACACTACTCTGCTCAGCACTGCCATATATAAAAATATTTTTCCAAGATAGAATTCACTACAAAAAAACTTGAGTACATTTCTCTGTCACAGCAAGAAAAAAAAAAAAGTGTAGTTCAGTTTAAAGGAGAAGAAAGCATGTGCCCTGCTTTCTGACCCTCGTTTCTGTTTATTGTTTGGATCCTACATCATATTTTTCTTGTTTTCTCCTTCAATTATTTATTAAAAAAAAAGAGATGGAGAAAGGTTCTCTGTTCTTGTTTGTGCCACCGCTCATGGCTGCTGCTGTGGGAATACTGCTAACAGCAGCTACTGGTGTTTTATTAAAAATAATAAAGTATATCGTTATCATAAAATAGCAATGTGATCAAAAGGATTATTGTCTTATGCCCTTATCTGAGTTTTAACTGTAAATTAGAGCTCAGATAAAAACAATCTGTTGTAGAGCACATAAAGTTTTGAAAAGCTGATATATTTCTATATAAACTGTTCCGTTAATCTTACATATATATTACAGAATAACCCCCTCCCCGAAACTGTGAATCTCACATATATTTTTTATACTGAACCTTTTCTTCTGTATTTTATAGCTGCACAGGGGGCTGATCGGCTTAACTCTATTGACTTTCATAGTGCTGCTCTGGATCAGGCCCCGCTCCCAAGGCAATGGAAAACCTCCCCCTCTGCCAGCATCCCTCTTGAACAGCAACACTGCTCCATCTGCTGGGCTCCCGCACAAGGGANCACAGATAAATCTTTTTCTTATTTTCAGCCCACAGCACCAATAGTTTTCAGCTGTTACTAATGACTCTCTTCCACTACCTGCTCCCTTTTCCAACCTCTTTTATATATATATATAAATAAATGTGTGTGTATATATATATATATACACACACGCAATAAATTACATAGTCAAAACAGACCTGAGGCACAGATAGACACATACGGCGGTTTGAGTTCTTGATCTTTCCAAGGTGGACCAGTAGCATCTCTCCCTTCCCTACACACGCCCCATTAGTGTCAGCGAGATGACTGAAACGGTGTCTTTCTCTAGACACATAACATGGCTTTGCATTAAAACAATCATTTTAAAATCCTTTATTTAAAAAAAAGTCTTTGTCTTTATTATTCAAAGCATATTCAATGACTCAAGTAAAAAAAAAAAAGTTAATCACTTGCATTTAACTTCTCTTTTTGTTATGCATTATTCTCCTCCTGCATTTCTAAGAGCTCAGCCAGACCAAAATATAGGAATTTACTTTCTGGCTTTGTTTTTACTTTCTAACATATCACCACCTTGTAGTCAATTCACTTCAGGGTCCTTTTTCATTAACATCAAGCAGTAACATCTGGATTGCAAATGCTGCAGGACAATATTCACTTACGTAAAATGTGTTCCTGCTGAAAACAAAGAAATTCATTTACAGAGGTCTTTCTATTAACCCAGTGCCTAGCAGAGGTTCAGAACAATATCTAAGCAAAGGGACACTGTGACCTGGTGACCTATCCTTAACACTCACAGATGGTTTTAAACCCAGAAATTTGGGATATAAATATTGCTATACATATTGTTGGGGAGAACCCCTTAGATCCAGAAGCATTTGCAGAAGCCCCTGCTGCTCACCTTCAGCCAGCTCTGGCTGTGCCCATCACACCACCTCAGAAATAGAGATTATCCAGGAGCTCACTGATCCACAGGAGGAGAATAACAGGTGGCAAGTGAAGGGAGCTCAGAGATGATGAAGTGAAGTGTTTTATGTATCTGAGATGCAGAGTAAAGCAGCAGTCTTAATACTTATCCCCTAGCATTAAGCATTATATTGATGGAGTGACTTTTTGGTCGGAAGCCATCTGCTGTTTCCATGGGTAAGAGTCTCAAAGAATTTGCAAAGCTGGCTATCAAAATAGGAAAAGTTTCATTTGGCTGTAGGTGTTTTCATGAGGCACCAGACCAGCAACACCATTGAGATGCAAAATAAATCAATTTCTAAAACAAATCAGAGTTCACAAGGCATCCTGCTGCCAAGGGTGACAAGGAATGGCATGAGCTCACATTGGCTGCCCTTGAGATGCAGAAGGCAAGGGTCTGGTCTTTCTGGGAGAACTGGGATAACTCCTGATGTTTCCAGCTCTGAGGTGGGCAGCGGTTGCGCTTCCTGGGTTTGTGGGTTTCAAATCTCATAAGGAGAGAGGGGAAAAGGAGAGATGGCAAGTCAAGGACAGCCTGGAGGGGAAGCAAAGATGGAGCAGGGCAGGAAAGAAGAGCAGCAGGGAAGGCAGGGGACTGGGGCTGAGTCACTGTCAGCGACTGCAGCAGGAGCAGCAAGAAGCCAACCAAACAGAGGCTGCCATCCCATCCTGCCATCTGAGGAACATCCCCAGGACCCGTGAGCGCGGATGTGTCCAGCAGCAGCCTGGCACCAAGAGCACCTCTGCAGGAGGGCAGGATCCTGTGCACATCCTCTGGGCACGGACTGCAACAACAGCCCCTGGATCTTCAGGATAGGTCAGGGAGGGTAGGGTATGGAAAAAGAGTGATATGCTTCCCCCTGAACAAGTTCAAAATTAACATACATCACTCCATCAACTACTTCCACGTGCCCCAGTCTGCTGGGCTCTTAGTTTCAGAACAGTGAACGCACCATGCACCAGTGCTCTGTGCTCATGATGGTGCCGCAGAGGCTGGGACATTGTGGGCATCCCCAGCGTGTCACACAGCCTGCTTTAAATGCTACAAGAAGTGTTTGTGGCTCAGGATGCAAGTGCACCCCAGGGCAACTACCTCACCAGATGCAGAGGACATCCCTTCCCCTAGGCTCTCATCCCCACCCACGCATTCACCCCAAGCAAAACAAACACCATCATTTAAAGGTGAAACAGAGTCTTGCAGAGACGGTGTTATGTAGCCCCACAGCTGACAGCGTAAGAGCTCAAATCACAGGTAGGAAGATGGGCAGCCTTTCAAATTCTCAAGAAGGTCAAGGCAGGGGCAGAGGGAGGGTGAAAGCCAGGAGAGCCACGACTGCTGCTCTGCTGTCACACCCCCGGCACAAAGCAGCCAAATCCCTTCAGTTGTCAAACGTGCACTATGCTATTGTTAATGATGCTATTACTTACCATATGTTTAGCAGTATGGCTGGATTTATTCAGCTTATTCAAATGGGGGATTGAACATTTCAGCGTAGCACGCGGCCTCAGGCTCAGGAGGGTTTGAACTGTGGGAGAAAGGAAAAGCTATTGCAGAGGAGGAAAAATGTTAGTTACTTAACAAGGTCAATAGCATAAATTCTTATTTTGTTTACTTCAGAGAGCACAGAAGCCAGTGTTTATACCCTGATTCTGTTAATTACTTTCAGAGCAGGCTGTAAAATCATTTGCTCTCCTATCTAAAGTTGTGCTTTATGCTGCTAAAAAGAGCTTCCAGCCGTTTCACCCAGGACTGACTACACTCTGCGGACAGATAAACCGATTCCTTTATATCGTCGTAGATGGGGTCCAAGCTATAATATTCAGAGTCGGTGCTTGCAGGACCTGGAACATTGGTTCAGACACTTGAAAAAGTAAAGGTTATTTGTAAAATCTAGATTCAGGCTCAGCTTTCTAAACTGTCTAAAGATTTGGGTTATCCAGCGAGAAGGGCTTGTTAAGAGCTGGCTTGCTTTGGTTTCTCTTAGTCACAGGTGCTCAGAACCCGTAGCTCCCATCAATTTCACAGAAACCTGTGTTCTGTGTGTTCAAAAAGCAAGACCTGCTAATTGCTGAAAGTAGCACAATGTTCCATAACTTTTGAATAAAGTCTTACTAAAAATCATATTTGTTTGAAAGAGAAATAAACCCAAGAATTGTCTTCTTTGCCTTGCTGCTGTGCAACAGGTGTTAACCCATATGACATTCCCATTGGATCCTTACCCCTACAAACAGTTTCATTCCCAAGATGATCTTATGACCATAACTTGCTCTGTTGACTAGGTACTCCCAGCTTAGAATACCCTGCAGATGTGGCTGCTTTTACAGAAGAATGTACCACACCGACCTCTTTTACCCCTGTCAGTACCATGTTCTGGCTCTTCTTCGATGTACCCAAGCACAGCTCTAAACTCATCGCCAGCCCTAATTCAGGATTTTATTCTGGCAGGCCTGCTGGTAATAGTTGACAGAAAGGAAACATCTTCCAAAATTATCTTTAAAATACCATTTTACTGTGAGTCCTTAATAAAACTAGTAAAACTCAGAGCTTGAATAAAATGCAAATGATGCCAGCAGCTTTGCAGTTTTACTGGATCACATGGTAAAGAGAAAAGCAAACAGAAAAAATTCAGAATGGTAACTGTAAACATATTATTTTCCAAAGGAGCAAGAAACCTTGCAGGACCTCTCCACCCATTTAACATCAAATATGCTTCAGGATATTAACTTATCTCAGAATAAACTGTACTAGTTCAATGCCCATGAACTATGCCTTCACTGCCCATAAAGCAGTAAAATTTCCAAGGAACAGAGATGGTGGTAATTAGTGGGGCACGAAAATCAATTCTGATGGCTCAAAAGGCAACCTGTGATTGTGGAAGTGACAGTGCCTGGAATGAGGAGGAATACACTTGGCATTCAGAGCCAAACTCTTCCCTAGACCACAACCCCACTTATGTGACACCATCATTTCAAACCAAACAAGAAGTAGCTCCAAACCCTGTCATTACACAGAATTACCAGGAGAAACACTGTTCCTGATGGAAAAAAAAATGTAATCTGAAATCAGTGCTGCAACACCAGCTCTTTGCCTGGCTTTCACGAAGCTCCCAGAGCTCTGCCTTTATACCTGATCCTGTCCCAAACAGCAGCGTCCTGCCCACGGCTGATGGGGGACACTTGGAGCATGCTGTCATTCTGCACCAACAGTAAGATAAAGTTATGGTCCTCGATCCTTCTCATCCTCTGTTTACTTCTGCTAAAAGGATGCAACAGGTCCATATTTGCTTACCAGTGCACTGACAATACAGGGAACTGAATACTTTCCTCCTGTAGAGTACCAGCCCAAACCAATTCCAGTCCCAGGCATGGGAACATGACATCCCAGCACACACTAGATGACAGGGGAACATTTCATACCTCATTTTAGTGGATCTTCAAAACAGAAAGCCTATCAACTTCTTCAAGGGTAAAAGGTACTTTGGCAGAGAAGAGCAGCCATCAAGCAAATCTGCAACGAAAAGTGTGAACAAAACCAGTAAATGTCTCCTGCAAACATCACATGCTCTGCACAGGTAGCCCTGTAATTTACCCAAAGCATCATTAGCCTGGCCGAGAGGCTCCTGTTTCACAGTGCACAGGCAACCCCGAGGGGCACCTCATCCATGGATAATACAAGGATGGTTCTTACAGCGCCAGATCTTGGCTAAACAGAAAATGTGGCTTTTTCAGAGGGGTTGCAAGGCCAAGGTGCTTTGTAGCATATACAAAACACTCAGTAACTGGATGTCCTTACCACTATGAGCCAATACAGCAATCATTTGCAAACAACAGCTCATCAGTAGCTGCCATCGTTACCTTTACCTTCGCACACAATGCCGCAGATGTGGGGCCGCCAGCACGAAGCCAAATAACGGCCAAGCAAATCCTCGACCCACTTGTAGTTCTATTTGTAACAGCAAAACATCCTCAAGGGGACCATGAAGGGAGTTGGCAGCTTGTTTCCGTGCCCCAGAGCTGCTGGCACACAGCTCCTTGGCCAGGCTGGACCAGCCCCACGGGCAGAGCTGCCTCTGCCCCACGCTGCTCCAAGCACAGCCCCATCTCTGTTACAGCTGGGGTGTCGAAGGTTAATGGTGTAAAGGCAGTTCAGGCATAAGCATATCAGAGCCAGCAGAGAAACAGAAAGCTGCTGGTTATATGGAACAGGGAGAGAACAACACTACATGTAAAAAGAAATTTTAATAAGACATTTCCTTTGGGTGAAGATCTAGGTCCTGGCTTTGGGAGGTAAAAGGCACAAGGAAAGAAGAGTAACAGATGCAAAAGCATCTGGGACTGAAAATAAACAAAACAAAAAAAAAAAGAAAAGAGGGGGGAGAGAAACATTTCAGACCTTTAAGTAGAGACTTAATAGTAGCAGGCTGTTCTTTAGCAAAAATACTGCTTTGATCTGTCATAGCTCTGCCTATGGCTGTGCTATCCCAAGCATTTCAAAGAAATCTCTTATCATTGTGTACCTGCCTCAGAGAAATGATACCACTGAAGGAACAAAAAGGTTGATTGTTATTTTAATTGAATTTGTTTTCAATTTATTTTCAAGCTGTCTGGGGGAAACCTTTTACACGTGCATTGTTTGATTTGTTTTTAACTTTGGTTCCATTATCCTAATAATGAAGCTTTTAAGGCATTTTAAGAAGCCTGTTTGTCAAAAAAGTTACTCCCATTGATCAGATCAATACCTACGAAAGTGCCTGAAAGCAGGAAATAAATATGGATTTTAAAAAGCCAGCATTATTTTACAGAAGTTGGGTTTTGTTGAGACCTCAGATGCTCAGCATGAATTGCTGACTTGATCTTTGCCAACATACACATCCATGAGCTAATGTGCCAGGGGATTATTTTCCAGCATCCTTTAATGCAGGCTGCCTGCATGTGGTCTCTTTTTCAAAGGTGGGGAACACCTCCAGCTCACGCTGCTGCCTGCGTTAAGCTCTGGGACAAATGAGGACAGAAGGACTCCTTGAATGAGATTAACAGTAAAGCCAGGATTTGTGCTACAAGAGGTTAATTAGTTTTCTAGGTAGTTAGCTAATAGTTCTTTCCAATTGTATAACAAACCAGAGGTACAGGAGCTGTAGGAAAGGGCACGCTGCATGTGGAAAGGGCTGCTGGGCAGCTCTGCTCTTCTTCTGCAGACTCCCACTGACTCCCGCGGGCTTTGGGACAAGCCCTGAACTGCAACATCTCTTCTTCCCACACAAGGTCCTTATTCTGCCCTGAAAGCATCAGAGGATCCCGTAATCCCCTGCTCAGGCCAGCGGCATCCTCCCCCGCTGCCCTTCATGCTCAGATCCGGGGAGCCAAGCTCTGCCATAAACTTTTTGCAAACCCATTTTTTCTGCGAGTCTGCCGGTGCAGCAGTGTGAAGGGCAAGGCATCGGGGAGGTGCCAGGCAGGGGACAGCTGGGTGCCACGGCACGGCATCACGCTCTGCCCTGGGCAGCTGCCAGCCCGCAGAGCCCCGCGAGCTCCTCACCTCCTGCTTCTCCACATCTTTCAGGTCTGCGTGCAACTTCCTCACCACCCACCTGCCTCCCACTCTTTGAATATATCAAATGAGGCAAAACATCTTATCACACAATAAATTGAGGGGTTTTGTTTCTTTAAAGTGTGTTTTGTGTTAAGACAAAAAGGTTTTAAAGTTGATCTTTTTACTTCTGAGCTTTCTTCTCTAACTGATATACACTTTTTTTTTTAGAGATTGAGTCTTCTAACACTTAGAACTAGTTTTCATTAATAATAAAATAGTCTCAGATAATCTTCTAATGATCGCTTTCTTTAGTGCAGTTTTAGCTCAGTTAATAGCTGAGTTTTCCTATGCTGCCGGATGCAAGAGCAGTGGCTCTTACCCAGCTCTTACATTCACTTTTTGCATTTATGAATGAAATTCATTATTTCTTTTGCAAGGTGGTAAAACAGCTGGGTGGCATTAAACAGACGGGCCTCATTTTATGCTATTATTTCAGTGGAGATCTGTTAATTTTTCTGAACATGGAATGTCTTGAAAAGCAGAAATTAAAGACCCCAAATGACTTTTCATGAGTTGTTTCTGTCACTCCCTTCCCTTTCCTCTAGCCCCAAAAAGGAAACAAACTGTCAACACCATTAATTTTTCAAATGCCATTTTGAAATTAAATATTAAGTTGGTTTCTAGAAGATGGAACAGTTTTGAAAATTAAAGAACAGAGAATTAAACCAAGTACTTTTTTGGAGTAGAGTATTTCTTTTTGGCCACTAATCTATGACTGCTCACTGCATCTAGCCAGTTTTACTACTGATCCAAAATACCCACGATTTACTCAGCTCTGTCTTCACTCAAGCAGCAAACCAGAAGTTTTAATAATCTGAAGAGGAATCTATTTAACGTGAGGTCCTTAGGGAAGGACCTGTCATTAGCCACAAGTTTGCCCAGCATAAAGTTCTCTNACATCTTTCAGGTCTGCGTGCAACTTCCTCACCACCCACCTGCCTCCCACTCTTTGAATATATCAAATGAGGCAAAACATCTTATCACACAATAAATTGAGGGGTTTTGTTTCTTTAAAGTGTGTTTTGTGTTAAGACAAAAAGGTTTTAAAGTTGATCTTTTTACTTCTGAGCTTTCTTCTCTAACTGATATACACTTTTTTTTTTAGAGATTGAGTCTTCTAACACTTAGAACTAGTTTTCATTAATAATAAAATAGTCTCAGATAATCTTCTAATGATCGCTTTCTTTAGTGCAGTTTTAGCTCAGTTAATAGCTGAGTTTTCCTATGCTGCCGGATGCAAGAGCAGTGGCTCTTACCCAGCTCTTACATTCACTTTTTGCATTTATGAATGAAATTCATTATTTCTTTTGCAAGGTGGTAAAACAGCTGGGTGGCATTAAACAGACGGGCCTCATTTTATGCTATTATTTCAGTGGAGATCTGTTAATTTTTCTGAACATGAAATGTCTTGAAAAGCAGAAATTAAAGACCCCAAATGACTTTTCATGAGTTGTTTCTGTCACTCCCTTCCCTTTCCTCTAGCCCCAAAAAGGAAACAAACTGTCAACACCATTAATTTTTCAAATGCCATTTTGAAATTAAATATTAAGTTGGTTTCTAGAAGATGGAACAGTTTTGAAAATTAAAGAACAGAGAACTAAACCAAGTACTTTTTTGGAGTAGAGTATTTCTTTTTGGCCACTAATCTATGACTGCTCACCGCACCTAGCCAGTTTTACTACTGATCCAAAATACCCACGATTTACTCAGCTCTGTCTTCACTCAAGCTGCAAACCAGAAGTTGTAATAATCTGAAGAGGAATCTATTTAACGTGAGGTCCTTAAGGAAGGACCTGTCATTAGCCACAAGTTTGCCCAGCATAAAGTTCTCATCTCATTTCACTGCGAGCCCATATTGCAATACAAGTGACGAGGACACCTTATGGCCACAGGACTCACGAGACAGCCCATATAGGCAGGTGTAAAAGCAGAAATTTTAAAAATTTTAAAAAATTTGAAAATTTAAGAAATTTTAAAAGCCAAATTTAAACCCAGGGAATGACACCAAGATTGCTCATTGGAAAAGATATGGAATCTCCCAAAGCTGCAATGGCACTGCGGTGAAGCCGTGACTGCAGTTCATGGTCTGCATCCAGTGGGACGGGTGAAAGCCACAGCTGCCTACCCGTGCCCCGGGGCAAGTCTCACCACAGGTCTTCCCACAGCCATGGTACATGAAAAATGGCTTCAGCCCTCTTGTAACAGGTTTTTCATGCCTCCTCACAAAAGCACTGAAGCTGAGGAGCGTTATTACCGTGTCCTTAGACTTCACCACCTCAGCTTGTACCAAGGAGCACTTTACTGTTCAGGCAGTCCCACTGAGATGGATAAAAGCCTCAAGAAGTATTAGATATGCAGGAGGAAGCAGCCTGACCCAAAGTAAATGTCACTATGACAGTGGGTCTTTTGAACAGGGAACCTCCATTGCTAGACCTGAGAAAATCCATTAGCCAGCATCAGCCCTTGGCTCCCTGCCCGTATTAACGGGCTGTCAGCACAGCAAGTCTCTGCTGGGGCATATCAGTGTGGCTGGTATCAGCACCAAACAGAGGATGGAGCCCTGAAAACCTCACAGAGATCTAGGGGAGCAGGGACATGCACCACAACCGTGCAGGGACCTGGTCCTGTACCCTGAGGCTTTGGTAGACCCCAGGTTGATGGCTTGGCCAGCCAACAAGACCTGTGCCATCAACGGCCACGGGCTCTGGCAGTTAGCCCACTGGCTGGTATCCATGCTCCTCCAGCTGCAAAACCTTCATGACACCCCTCCTTGATCACAACAAAGGAGGGAGGACATGCAGTACTGGCATCGCCAGGTGGGCACTACCACCACCCTGGCCCCTGGGTACATGCACAGGGCACAGCCACAGCCCCAGTCCCCCAGCTGGGGCCAGGAGCAGCACACCAACTTGCCAGCCTCCCCGCTGTCCTGACGGACTGCTGGTTTAGGTGTCACCACCATTGCCCTCCCACTTCTGCTTTAATTTCTGTTCCCTGCCGCTCGCAGTAGTGAACAATGACGCATTACAATTTCCAGGTGCCTAAGGCTCAGAGAGCTTTCCTAGATATAATCAGCAGAAAAGAAGGATTTTGCACTGAAAGCCAATGCCAACATCCCTGCAGTGATAACCATCCCCATATAATTAAAACGAGCATTTCATAAAATGTCATCTGAGCAGCATACTTTAGATAAAAAACCATAAAAAAACATTTTCAAGATCAAAAGAAGAGAATTATAATTGGAAAAGGGTGGAGGTGGGGGAGGACAGTGTGACAGCCCCAAGAAGTATAACTATTATTATGAGGCAAAGTTTGCTAAAATGCCAACTGCTCGCCCACAGTGAAAGGAAGCACCCGTTTACTTGTTAATCGCCTTAATTAATTAACTGGCATTGTCCTGGATTTCCTGAAGCTGGGTTTACTGTGGGAATCAATTTTAAAGAGCTTCCAGAAAGAAAATTTAAATTTCTGCTTAAAGACTTTACAGATTAGTAAACAAGAGCCTGCTTCCAAAGCATTTGGACAAAACTATGGCCATGATTTATGGAAACAGGGTCTTTTTTCCCCGTAGAGCCTGTCGTGATCAGCTATATTGACCTACTGTACAACACAAACTTCCCTGAATTAATCCCTCTTTGAACTGCAGCAGCTCTCCTAGCAAAACACCCCATCCTGATTATAAAATTGGCAGCAAAGCAGAAGCTGGCATCACTGTGATGTGCTGTACCAGGGGCCGGCTCCCACTGAAACCTCTGCTTCCTTCCACCACCGATTTGTTCAGTTCCATAATCCCCCCGCCACTGGCCTTTCCTTCTGCTAGGATGAAGGGTGATTTGGAGAGCCCTTGCTCCCTGTACAAGCACTTACAGATGGTGACTGAGTTTTCATTACCAGGGTTGTGATCTTCCAGACTTTGCCAATTAAGTGGGTCTGAAACAGGTCCTGAGCTTTCTCATGGTCCTCTGAGGCTGCTCCGGTTGTTAGCATGCTCCTCAAGCCTGGGACATTGTTGCACCTAGCATCAGATGTTAGGGCAGCATCATCTTCCTGGGAGTCATGTTAACATACACAGTTATCTGCTCTCTACCTTCCAACCACATCACATTAGACTTTCTCCCACCCAACCTGTGCTCCGAGTCTTACTTTAATCCCTGTTTTCCAGGGTTAGTGACTCCCACTCTATACTTGACTACAGCCAGAGATCAGTAGTAAACCAGGTGTAAAAGTTACCTGTTAGATGGAACGGTAACTATGAAATCACACACACACAAGCTTGCACATCTTGAACTCAAGTCTTCTCTTCCCGTGTTCACCAGGACCCTTTCTTTCCTGGAGTTCTGCAGAAGACTTCGGTGTGGGATGGCACTAACCTGACTGCAGACTTGACCCATCAAGGCCTGGCACCCAGAAAGGTCTTTGTGATCAATGGGGACAAGCAGGGGCTTTTAGGGTTCATTTCGTCTCATCTTATAAATCTATTTTTGGACAACGAATGAGACCTGTAAAGTACCAGTTTCCTTCCACTGACTGTATTAGGAGTTGCATGTGTCTCACCCTTCAAGTCTAAATAATACACTGCAGGGAAATACAGAATAACATGTGTGACTTTACTAAAGTGCCCCAGCAGTGAAACACCCATCACATAAATATAGAAGTGCACACTTCTTTAAATAATGGATTTTAAGTGCTAATTTTGATGTCAGATTCCGCTCTTATATGCATGCAACAAGACAAGAGGGAGTAAGGGGTTCTCCCAGCTCAGTCCCTGTAAAGAATTGCTGGGTAGAATCAGCCCCATCCAAAAAGGGGCACACAGAGATTGTGTGTTCCCTTGTCCAGCATGGTCAGCACAACAAAATGGGGTGGAGAATGCATCCCTCTCACCTGTATGTTAACATCTCGTGTCCCTTCCTGCCTAGAGGGGCAGGACTTCTATTTCACGAAAGGGCTCATTTGGCAAAGGCAAAGTTTTCCTTGATAAAACTGTATTCCGCAGAAGAAAGGCTCAACAAGTCCTACAAAAGTCTAAAGGAGAAAGCTGAATGGAAAGCACATGTAGCTATTTTTAATCGTCTTTTTCTAATGTGCAAATATACTGGGTTGGCCTCAGCAGCTCAGCTGACACACACCTTTCTTTGATTTCCTTTCCTTAGCCTTCCATTTCCCCAGTGTTCCTTCTCCTCCTGCCCCACTGCTTTCTATCCCCACTCAGCCCACTGCACACACTCTTCACGTTCACAGGTAGGGCTGCATGTGATGCTCTATTCGGGTCACACAGACTTCTGTTCAGGCTGCACTGTGCAAGTTATCACACATAAAAAAAAAAAAATCAGTAGGGTTGTTGGGTAAAATACAATAGACCTAAAGGAAAGGGCAAAGCAGCCCAGAGAAGGGATGATGTAGCTGTGTCACATCCAGCTTTTTCCATAGCTGTGTCCTGCCTCCTGTAGCAATGAGCCCGCGCGTTAGACCCGCTCAGCCTTTCTTTCACCTTTTTAGCCACCAGTCCCTGATAATCTGTGCCATTAATCCTGCCTGTCAGTAAAGCCAGAGCATACCTGCACACTGCAATGCTGTACAGCAGCTGAATATGCTGCATAAGAGCCAGAATCTTCCTAATGGACTTCTGCAGCAAGAGTGGTAAATGGGGGTGTTCCCAGCTACATATATCCTAGGGAGAGGTAATGAACAGCACTCCCATAGCATTTTACTAATAATCTCAAATAGAGTGAAGAGTTCAGCTGGGAGGGGTGATTTGTTTTTCAGCTTTTTTTTTTTTTAAAAAAATTTTATGAGCTTTCAGAATCCAATATTTTTTGGATTTTTCNAACTGATGTTGGTGCAGCATTACTTCAAGCCAGTCGTAAAGCTCCATCTGTATCTGCAGCTCTATAGACATTTCATAATGATGTTTAACATTGCAATCCCCTATTTCTAGGGAGGGTTTGAGGATCTCTGCACATTTGTCTAAGTCATGAGCATTTTACCTAGGGCTTAGGAGCTTACCTTCCTCCTTGGGGGAATAGAAGTTACTGCCTGCCTTCAGAGCCCTTCCCGACATCCTTCTAGGTCAAACCCAACTCAACCAGAGCAGCTTGAAGAACCTACCACCAGACAAACTTTTCACGGTCTAGGAGAGAGTTAGTGGGCACCTTACGGCAGCCAGACACCCACACCCCAGCAGAGAACTTCCTGATTCACCCACCTTCCAGGACAAGGATACACTTGAAGAGCTAGAGCCTGGAGCTTGCTGTGTTCCCAGTTGATTTGGCACTGGGAAGGATTTGTACCACCATTATCCACCTTGCCCTACTGCAAACAATGTCCTATTTCTTTCACCAGCTATTCATTTGTAGAACATTCCTTGCAAGAACTTNTGCAGCCAGACACCCACATCCCAGCAAAGAACTTCCCGATTCATCCACCTTCCAGGTCAAGGATACACTTTAAGACCTAGAGCCTGGAGCTTGTTGTGTTCCCAGTTGATTTGGCACTGGGGAGGATTTGTACCACCATTATCCTACAATGTCCTGTTTCTTTCACCAGCTATTCATTCGTAGAACATTCCTTGCAAGAACTTCAAGCCAACATAGAACATTTATGAAGAATGTAAAACTTGCACATTTGGGCTTTCCCAAGCACTCTGTGCTTCTGGGCAGGCTGCAAGCAAGGTGTGCAGGGAGGGAAGGTCCCTGCAGGAAGAACAAGGACTGTCCACGTCAATAGCAAAGAAGCCAAAAAAGAGGGAAGCAAAGAACCTGGGTGAGCAGGAGGGATGGCCAAGCGGGAGATGGAGACTCTGAGAACAAAGTGCTGCTGCTTTCTTCATCACTAAGGCTGCGTGTCAAAGACCAAAAGCCATTAATATTTGAGAAACTCTTCAGGATNTGTCCTAGTGTAAATCAACAGCAAAGAAGCCAAAAAGGAGGGGAAGCAAAGAACCCGTGCGAGCAGGAGGGGTGGCCGAGCAGGAGATGGAGACTCTGAGAACAAAGTGCTGCTGCTTTCTTCATCACTAAGGTTGCGTGTCAAAAACCAAAAGCCCTTAATATTTGAGAAACTCTTCAGGATACCATTTACCCTGGACTATTAAGAACACAATCACTTTGTAAAATGCATATGCCTGAATACACACAGTTACATAGGACGTATTCCATTCGATCCCAAAGTCCATGTGCTGTCTGAAGCTTTGTGCAGAATGGCAGCAGGGGTCTTTACACTCTATTTCTAAGTTTTCCATCACTCAGACTTGAGGAATGAGCTGTTTTCCCCTGAAAATAAAGTCCCAGACTAAAACAGGCATGTTTTTAAGCTCATGGATGGAGATTTTAGATGCCACCACTATTAATTTTCACTCTTCTGGCTCTGTTCCTTGCTGCTGCTGGCAATCACAGTGGGATCAAGAATGAGTCTCAAAACAGGAGGAAAAGACAGTTGTCTAGTTGTGCTTTTTACATTCTCTCAAAAGCAGCCTAAAGCAGGGCTGATAATGCATATCTTAATTAACTAAGGGCCTCCACAAAGTGCCTGGGGCAGGTTTTTATAGATACTGGCTTCTGGCTGGACAACTGGCAAGCAAACTTTTACTGCCTGGAAACAAAGGCACTGCAAAAAGAGAGTAAGTTAAATCAATGTTCTATTAACTCATTTTTAAAGTCTCACAGGAACACAGTATTCTTCGTCCAAAAATGTTCCAGAGCTTTAACAGCTGCTCTGCCAGCACAGGAAGCAGAACAACAGGCTTCTCAGATGTTGATGTGTGCAGGGACATCACGCTCTCCAGTTTAATATCCACTGGGCTTCATGCAACACTGGGATCAGCCCACTTTTGTCACCCAGATTGCCCTTACGATGAAGAATCACCAGATTACTGTGCTGGGAAGAGCTACTAATATGAAAGAAGCAAGTCTCTAGTTTACAGAGCAGGGAGAACCCCCCAAAAAACCATTTGTGTCTCTACCTTCCTTATCCTTCATGGTACAGGGTCCCCACGTATGTGCCTCAATGGTGAGCAGTGGCAGAAGGAACAAATCTCCTGTCATCACTTTGCAGCCATTTCTGGGTAGGGAGGGATTAGGAGAAGAATATATTTACTTGCTCCTTTGTGGCCTGCAATGAAGAATGAATTTTGCACAGTGCTCTCAGGAGTGGCCACTACCTCTCCTCCCAAAGGGATGAAGCTTGTTCTCCCCCAGGTTCAGCCTTGCTCTGCCAACTGACACAGAGAGGAGAGCAAGGGAGCTGAAGTCCCCTAGATCTTTGTTAGCGTTGTTTATCCTCACGGGGAGGTGGAAGGGGAAGGACTGCTTCTCATTAGCCATGGCCTCATCTAAGCCCATCAGTAACAGCTGTCGGCCTTCCAAAGCCCTTCCTGCAGGACCTGGTTACTGAGAGCCACGGTGGAAACCAGCCCTTCCAGATGGCAGTGAGTGTTGAGGGGAACATGGGATAAGACATCCTGGAGGTGTTCAAGAAGAGTGTAGATGCGGTGCTTAGGGACATGGCTTAGTGAGTTAGGTGGTGTTGGGTTGACAGTTGGACTTGATGATGCTCGAAGTCTTTTCCAACCTTAATGATTCCATAAGACCCGAGACTACACAAAGAACAGATGAACAGAGAAACCCAGATGTATTACTTGGTATTGAAGCTGTGTTATGATGCCATGTGGGGCAGGAAAGATGGACACTGGGGTGTGGTGACTGCACCTGACCTGGCCCTTGCCCAGACTTGAGAGGAGCAGTGACCATCTCACAAAGCCTGCACATGGGACTGGAGGATCACAGCCCCCATTTTGCAGAGGGCTGAGGTTGCTGCAGTGACTTCCCAAAGCTCACCCAGGAGGTCTGCGCAGAGCCAAGAACAGACCGTGGGTTCAGTGCATGCCAAGTTACCAGCTCTCCATTAGGCTAAACTGTCCTACAAGCATAAAGTGCCTCAGAGCACAATTTTTGGGCACAGAGAAGGAACTGCACAGAGCAGAGCATCTGTGCCGGCGCTGTACCCTAGGCTCAGCCTGCTCTGACTTTGCCTCTCCATCTGTACCCTCCCCTTCTCCCAAAGGGCTCTCCCCAACCAAACACCACTGCAAATTTTGGAAGGATTTCCATCTCATGGATATTTCATACATGTCTTTAACTTCTCACATTTTCAAATAATAAATTAATGTCTTGCAATGACAAATAACATATGCTGTGACATTGGAAAACATGCAGCATCTTACTAACAAAAGCTGTAGAACTAGTCCATTACAGGGACTAAGTCAAAGTGCCAATTTTTTAATGCTGTTTACCAAATCAAACAGGCATTCTGCAGTCCACCTGTTCCTAGTGCCGTTGACTTCACGACAGCCATTTTCTGAAGCCAGAGAAATAATTACTAGACCAGTTTATTGATGGCAGCTGGTTTGGAGTGAAAAAGTCCAAAATGTGCAATAATTAAAGACTATAAAGGATGCAAGCTATTAAAAGGACAAAGAACATAAAACAAACCACTCTGGAATGGGCAATCAGACACCTTCCACAGGAAGCAGAACCCTCTCCTTCTCCAAACTGATGTATTCAGTCATCTCACAGGGAAGCCAAAGGTGGGGAGGGGGAAAAAACCCAACAATCCAAACTTCTACACTTTTTTTTTTAAATCCAGGAATGATCCAAGTCCAGCCCTTGTCACTATCACAGGATTCAAAGTGTTAGAGTCAGGCAGTGGCCTAGAGACCAGCCTGCGCCAGCTGCTTTAAAAAGCTCTGTAAAATCCCATAATGGAGGATTATGCACCAGTATGCCTGAGGGAGAAGTTGTGTTCAGCATATGGCCGGAAGTACAAAGGATGAAACTCCAGCCTGCCTAACGGTAGATGATGCTGCTAATCATACGAACGATGCCAATCTGTCAGTCTCAATATCCTACCTTGTGGCAATGAGTCCCATAGGCTAATTAAAACTCAGGTTAAAAGTGCTTCCTATTAAAGCTGTTCAATGCATTGACTTCAAATTTAATTTGATGTCTCTCTTTCTTCTCCAAGAGAAGAAAAAGTCACGGCATTGTTGTTTAATTTATATCCATCATAGCCTGTCTCTCAGTGGCACATCCCATGTATTGTTCTCCCTAAAAATAAACAGACCTAACCTTTGCAGTCTCTGCTTGCATGCAAATCTTCCTGCTAAAGCATTTTCCATGCCTCTGATTAGGTTTGTTGCCCTTCATCGAACCTCTTCTATTTCCTGCTCTATCATTTTTTAATTAGGGTAACCAAACCAAACATGCCTCTCAAGGTGAGGCCACATCACCATCTCTAGAACAAAACTGTCATATTTTCAGCGTTGTCCTCTATTCAGCAAATTAATGTCATGCCATTTCATATTTATGCTTTCCTGATCACCGCTCAGACCTGAGCAGATGTTTTCCATTGAGCTCTTCAAGATCTTTTTCTGTTTTGAAGCTTGCCCCATTATAAAATCAACTGTTCCATCCAATTAATAGTAACTTCCTTTTACTCATATTGCATCTTTCTATTAGTATTCTGATTAATATAGCTTTGGTAAATTCAAAGGAAACTCTTCAGCACGTTTAGATTTGATTAAATATTAGAGCATCAAATTTCACCAATTTATTACTTACTGTTTTTTTCAGATTATCACAAAGCACAGGGTGTGGGCTAAAGGGGTGCCTACCATACAAATGACTACATATGTGAAGCTCTTCACAGAGATACAATTTTTTTAAAGAATGCATGTATTACAATGTAAACAAAAGCCTAATTTCTTTTTAAAGCATTTTCCAATCTGAAAACTCATCTTCCTGCACCTGCACCACAAGCATACAAAGAGGGAAGGAGGCAAGTGGCCTCTGCCACTTCCCAGGGTACGTTCACACGCACAGCACCGAGCCGAACAAACCCACCTCCTCTACCTGCTGTACCACAGTTTTCAAGAAAGGTGAACACGACAGCCTTCAAAGGGATTTTAAACAAAACAATGTCAGGAAAGGTTTCATCGCCCTGTGTACCACACACTTCTATAGCCTGTGAAGAGGAATACCCTGCTCGGTGAAATTCAGACCACATGTGGTTTCTGAATGCAGAATGTCTTTTTATAATGATATATTCATGCTTGCTGCCATCCTTCTGAGACTTCCTATAGAGAGGATGCTTTTCCCTCAAAAAAAAAAAAAAAGTGTTGAATTACTTCAGTGGGAATCAAGTTTCTGAACATCCACAAGAGGAAGAAGAGAGATGAAGGGAATCTTCAACCGTTTCACATCTAACCCTTTCCAAGGATTAGATAGATATGTTCCTACTAGAGAAATATTCCCAAGTTCTTGACAGCAGCCTCCCGCAGGCACAGACAGGAGGCATTCTGCCTTTCAGATAGCTGAAGAGCTCATCTCAAACCACCACTTGGTGCTGTGGTTGTTGGCAATATCTTCTGGGATGTTACTAAATACAGGAACTGATTTAAAACAAAATTTTCCCCAGCATACAACATACTAAATTGTCACAAGTTACTTATTTCTAATGAGAGCTTCTGCATATTAGGTAAGAGTCCAGAAGCATAGCTGGGTGTTATTTGAAAAAGCTGTGTTGCTGCTCAGAAGGAAAAATCATCCCATTTTCCAGAAATCAGTTTTCTGGAAAAGAAAAATGGCTACTTTCCTTTTAGGACAAAAACAATGGTTTCTATCTCAGCTAAAGAATCCCATCTGCTGCAGAATCTGAGTCATCGGCTTATTAGCAAAATTGTCCGAGAGAAGCATAAATCTGATTTGCTCAGAAAAATATCTGCAGTTAGACAAAAATCACAGTCTGCCACTTCCCCCTAAATCACACTCCTTCCTTGTCTTCAGTTCATTACCACCAACGACCAGCAGCACCTGCCAGCCCGCTGCCGGACAGACAGTCGCTCAAATCTCCTGCAGCATTTTCCCCTCTCACCACGAGGCTTTTGGCCAGTGCCAGCCCCAGAGGGCTGGTGCTTCTCTCCCCGACAGGCAGTCCATCCACACATCATAATTTCTGGCTGGTGACGTTTATGCTGCGATTCCCTTTTGGCAGCATGTACAGAGCAACCCCATTTGTTTTGCTTTTTCCTCTCTCTGCCTCTTTATCTTGTGAATATAATATGCTGTCAGAAGCGCGCGTTGGTTTGTATCTTTTAACGGCTGTCACCACTCCGCAGCTCGCTCCCGGCTTCTCTTGCAACGGCACATTTCTCCTCTGCTTTATGCCGAGCCATTACTGCTTGGATGACCAACACTGCACACCTCTGGGGTCAGGTGTGAGACTGTAAGTTTGCTGGGGTTAATTTCCGAGTTGTTTTTTTGCTGGTACTTAAACATGCTCTCTTAGTAAATCATCAGAGCTAATGGGGAGGGAGCCTGAAGAGGACGAGGGAGGCATCCTTTACAGGCTCTGTTTATAGCTCACTCTTCTTTTCTCCATCCAAACCTGTCATGTGGCGAGGAGGCACATCCTGATCTCTACCAACGCAAGATCAAACCCTTCCAGGGCTGTCAGAACTCTGAGCTTGTCGCTATCCCTATTTACACATGTTTATTTTTAGTATTATTATTATTAACTCATCTTGGCAGTTCCTGAGTAGCCACATGGGCAAGGACCCTATCCCACTACCTGCTGCACAAATACAAGCTGACATCTCTCCAAAGAGCTTACAGCCTCACGGGAAGCTTGTAACAGAGAAGATGTTTTAAATACAGGACCTCATTCAAGTCGATTCAGTGTAAACAGAGCCATGCTGCACAGGCCAGGTTATCCCAGGGTTTAGGGCCCCATTCTGTTATGGTGAGACAGAACTAGGCACCCACATCTCTCCAAAGAACTCAATCCTTGTGCATCTCATTTTCAGGAACAGTCACCAAACGGTCCCTGGAGCAGCAGCACCCCAACAGCATCAGTGCAGTGTTCCGTACAACGGTGCCTCATTCAGGGCACAAGCAGGGACTGTTGGGTCCCTCATGACACCCTGCACCAGCACCTTGACAGCCCAGTTCATCTGTCATCAAGGTACCCACCTCCCTCAAAAGCAAAGTGCTCGAGTACCTGAGGGATTTGGGAGTTCGTCTCATTTTAGCAGAGCAATTCCCAGGGTGTGAGATGCCGCAAGCACAGAGGCATCACGTTCACAAGCGCAAAGGGCTGCTTGCAACCACTTCTGTGATAAACGGCACCAGAGGAGATCTGTGCCAAGTGCAGTTGGAGTTTTATGGTTGTTCTTTTAGCACCTCTTCGGATTTTGTTTAGTTCACTTCTGCGACAACAGCTGGGAGCCGTATTTCCTTCAAATTACGGAAAGATTTAGTGTTATCTTAATGTGATACAAGTGTAGCCTGAATTATGTTTAGGAGGAAGCACAATATGTGCTAATGAATAATAAAGACTGTGTACAAGGGTATTAGCCTGTCTCTGCTGCTGCTTCAGCCAGTTCTCACCTTCTCAATAGCATAAGCAATTCACAATGGCTCTGCCACTCAGACTGCTCCCAACAGAGCATATTGGAAACATCCTCCATTCATACAGTTTCACCTGGAAAGAGGCACCTAGTTCCACACATGAGAGTTGAGCTGGAAGACACACTTTCCCCTGTGCTACAGGTGCCTTGCAGGATTGCAAAGCCAGCACCTGGAAAACCAGGACTGCCCGCATCCACTGCATGAAAACTGACAGTTACACAAAGAGTTTGGGCAGCGGCTTGGCCCCAGCTTCACTCCAAAAAACTGACAGCAGGCCAGAGATGCAGCCGTTATTTTGCCCACCTGCAATATAAAGGGGCGTTTTGCAGATCATTACTGCCTGTATCACTGATAGGGACGTGTGGCTGGTAGAAAACAGAAGTTTACTGTAGCCTACAATAAACTGTCAGCTGCGATCAAGAATAGCACCAGCATGGGTCACTGATTGTCTGAGTTACTTCAGGGTATCTTGGCAAATCCCTGCAATGTATCACCGCCACCAAAAGGGACACGTGATTTCATGCAACGAAGAACATTTTAAAAAAATGCTGCTAAAAAAACACCAATACAAATAGCTGAGAAAGTGAAGTGCTAATGGATGTTCCTTTCTTTCTGCATTATTTATCTTTCATAAAATAGTACATAAACACACTTTCTCCTAAAGAGAGTCAAAAATACTGTACTTGACTTATCTGTTTAGGAAATAGTGACATGTGTCAACCGAATTGTTTCAACACGGGATTCTTCAGTTTCAGCAACTGTCAGAGGGCTTCTCTATTGAAAATAATCAATGCCTTTGACAGATAAAGAGAGGTAATATAGTGACTTATTTTGATACAACTTGACAGCTTTTTTGACAGTAGTTTTCGCTGTCAGTCTATTGGATTTGAATTTTAACTGAGGCCTGTGAGAAATATGCTTTTGGTCTTTAGCACCA
The DNA here is from genome assembly GCA_013400615.1 of Syrrhaptes paradoxus. Classification (NCBI taxonomy): domain Eukaryota; kingdom Metazoa; phylum Chordata; class Aves; order Pterocliformes; family Pteroclidae; genus Syrrhaptes; species Syrrhaptes paradoxus. The sequence goes on from VZTO01021671.1 coordinate 81,658, forward strand.
AATCTCTGCAAATCAAAAGGGCACTGGGAGCGCAGTACTTACCTGCATTTTATTTGCCATTATCTATCAGTCTTCAGTTTTAATTACTCATTTTTTAATACTTTCCTGATTTTTATACTCTTGAGATATCATAATAAGGCACATTTAAGCTACACTTTGCTGCTCCCTTGGCAAGGTGGGACATTTCATACCACTAGACTTGGAAATGGAACTATTTTCTAATGTCACTATGCTCAGATTGACAGTTCCGTTCCATCAAGAACTCATCTGTTCTGCTCTTACGAGACTGCAGAGACTTAAAAGAAGGAATTAACATAGATTATGAAATATTCAGACACTTGTCCATGCAGGAGCTTGTGGGGCTAAGGAGCTCTTCATTAAAATTCTTTATACAAAACACATCTTTCTTTAAAAAAAAATTAAAAAAAAAATCAATAAATAATTTGGATCTGAATTCTCATAGAACACAAATACTCCGTTTGAAAGAATCTCAAATTACAACCAGATCCTTGACTGCTGCAAAGCAGCACTGCCCCACCAAATAAGTGAGGAGTGAGAGGCTTGCTGTTGGCAGACATTGCCCTTGGACAAAGAGGAGGCAGGGGCAGGGAGAACAGAGAAATCCCTCATTATCCTGTATTTTGATAAAAACCTCTTCCAATAATTACCATTTTGAACAACTTCTCCCACTGAGATTTCAGGCCAAATCCACTTGCTCTGATCCAAATTGTTCATTCCTGGCTGCAATTCTCATGAATGTTTTCATCATATAATTTATTTTCTCTTTGATCTGAGCACACGACCTTGTAGGATTCGGAATCTAAATATTTATTTGTTCCCATGCCTAAAGTCACAATGTGATGCATGAAAATTCCCTTTGGTATAACAATGCTCAAAGAGACAAGGCTGCGAGATGACTGAAGGTACAAAGGTGCAGGAAAGAAAAGGGTTCATATTCCCAACTCATCGTTCCATATACTGCTCGAGACAAGAATCGCATCCTGGCTTTTGATGCATTGTTGTTGGATATGTTGAGAGCTCGGTTATGTTTAAATGTAGTACTTCAGCTCCTTTGCTTAACAACACCTGATAACTTGCTTGACATCTCAAAGAGTTTCTTAAAATATTCTTAAACCTTTGGCATCCCTTCCTGCCCTGAGCTTCATGAATAAAACATTTATCCAGTCAGCAGCTTTAGCAAAGAGGAACAGCCAAGTTCCATCCATCAATGTCAGCAGCTGAATTACTGAGTGATTTCAGATCCTTTAATAACTCTGTTTCTTTATGACTATGTTGGTAAACAATCAAATAGTCCTGGCACCTGACTTCCAGTGAACATTAATTTTTTTGCATTATCAAATACTACTAATACAGTTCATTGCTATTATTGTTATTTCAATTAAAAAAAAAAGTCTGCAATGCTGTCTACGTCCGTGAGAATGCACTGTGGTTTATTCTTGATTTGTTATGAAGGTCATCAACAGCTACTCACATTAAACCTGCTGGGACTTTAGAAAAAAAATGAGTAAGGATAAATAAAGCCTTTACTTCACATATAATGTGCTTCATTTATCATTGGGATCACCAAGTAGTAATACACTGCCCTTTTTGTAAGGTTGTTAATAGAAACCAAGCTTTTGGGGGTGAAAAACCAATGATATAAAGCTTCTGTTGTTGCAGAAGTCCAATGAAGCTTGGAGATCCAAGTACTATGAGGAAATTGGCTACAAAGGTTCAAAAGGAGGTTCCTGGTTCAAGCCTCTGTGCTGGGGAGGGGGAGGAATGGGGAGAAGAAGAAAAAAAAAATAANTAAACAGCAAATACCCACAGACAACACTGACACGAGCATAGCTTTCAATATCTGATCCTGCATAAATGAACCTTCCCAGCACTGCGAGAGAAACAGCTACCAACATTGAATTTGCAGAGGATGAAAACCACGTGAGGTCCCAATAAACAACAGAAGAGCACAAGCCCCCCTAAGCCCAGCTAGACTTCTGCTCCTAAGACCTTCGGGTGCAGCTGAAGGGCACCGCTGTGGGAACACCCCAGAGATGGCTAGAGGGGTTACAATATTCTCTCTCACCTCTGGGGAGACTCTGCTCCCAGCACAGCGTTGACAATAGCTCATGTGTCACCTGCTCTGCTGAGTGCTCCTGGGCCACATACAGGTCATGCAAGGTGCAGAAATACAGGAGGGTCGTTCTCACCCCTGATACACATTCCCAGCTGCAGAGCATTACAAAACCACCAGGTGATTGCAACAGAGAAAATATTTTTTCCAGGTTTCTGCAGGTTTAAATGAGCTCTGTGCTATTGAAGTCGGGGGCACAGGTAGGGACCAGTAACATTTTCATTTAGAGGCATCTTAGAGCCTCTCCATAGGAAAATAAACAGACTCTTCAGTAAAATTACACCCAATTAAGCCACAGGTAAATAATTAAGCCACAGGCTTTAGTATTTAAGCACTTCCCAGTTGCTTGGATAAGTGAAGTGTCACTGTTATGGATTAAGCTTCTATACTCCAAGTTTTCTCTGTTGCATCTTAAAAATAAAAACCAACACTTATATCTAACTGAAGACTGGCTCCGACTCCTTTGTTGAAATCAAGACAGATACTGTTCTGAGGAGCACAAGGTAGCCTGCTCTTTGATTCCCAGGAAGGCTGATGGCAAAGATTATTAACCATGAACAAGCTGCTTGGTAAAACAAAAACCCACTGGCACAAAGGACCAACTCCTTGTCACACGGTTGGCTTGCACAACCACACAGGTTAGCCCATACATGTGTTGATCATCGCTTATTATGTTGACCAAACCCATCATCTCTTTTTGTCTCCTGCTCTTGCATATCCAGTTTTCATCCCCTCTCCTGTCCTGCATGAACTGCAGCCTCCCTGGAAGAGACCCTGGGCTGCCCAAAGCCCTGCATACCCACCCCCATGGCCAGCTTGTGACCCTTTACTGACCATTTTGGGGACCACTGGCAAGGGACAGGGAGAATTTGTTCCCATCAAGATCTTTTCCCAGCTGCACAGAGCAGCCCAACAAGGGCAGGAGGGTTTTCCAGCAAGATGCTGCATGTCCTGCTCTCACTGGCAGAGGTTTTGGAGCAACTACACAAACTGCACCTCACTCATCTGAAATCTGCAGCATCTAGATCATAAATCAATCTCCAGAGAAACTAATTACTACTTTTTCTTGGGGGGATGTTTTCTTTTGTTTGTCTGTTTTAAAGATTGTGGATTACATAACGAGATGTTTGGGTACCTTTTTCCATTACTGCACTCTTGTGAGACCCCCACCTGCAGTACTGCATTCAGCTCTGGGGCTCCCAACATCAGAAGGACATGAACCTGTTGGAGTGAGGCCAGAGGAAGGCCATGAAGATGGTCAGAGGGCTGGAGCACCTCCCCTATGAGGACAGGCTGAGAGAGTTGGGGTTGTTCAGCCCAACTGAACTGGAGAAGAGAAGGCTCCAGGGAGACCTTAGAGCAGCTTCCAGTGCTGAAAGGGGGCTACAGGAGAGATGGGGGGGGACTCTGGATCAGGGAGAGTAGTGACAGGAGAAGGGTGATAGTTTTATGCTGAAAGAGGGCAG
>VZTO01021675.1:8734-42596 GCA_013400615.1 Syrrhaptes paradoxus
CATGGAAGAATTTAGTTGTTCATGATACAACTGTTAGCCAACCTTCCAGATTTCCATCTCCTCACTAAACCAGGCTTGTTTTCTTCATTAAGTTCATATAGTAATTTATTTTAAGCTTTCTTCAGCCTAGCATATAATTAAACTTCAAACTCATAAAATGGTATGTTGTTTGAATTGGAGTTTTGGTAATACGAGATGGTTTGTTTTTTGTTGTTTGTTTGTTTTTGTTTTGTTTTTGGTTTGGGGTGTTTTTTTTGTTTTTTTTTTTAAAAACCTGCCTGTAAATATTTTTGTGATCTCAGGTGAAGGTAAAATTACCTGTTGATTTTCTGGAATATGAAATGTCTCTTGAAATACCACGCTTCAGATTTTTTAGTATGTCTCTTCAGTATTTGCAAGAGTATAATTATTTTTTTCTGAGGAATAACCTGTTAAAATAATTCCATTGTAATTTGGAAGTTGATTCCTCCTCTTTATAGTCTGTTAATTCAGCTGAAAGGCAGCTCACATTGCACTGAAGGCTTTAGTTTGTATTTCTCTCCAGCTTTTTTTTTTGTACCTGCTCACAGTTGATTGCTTTATAGGGTGCTTCTGTTCTTAAGATTACACTTGGTATTCCATGTGTTCTTTTACAGCTTTGTGGTGTTGTTTCTCATATTCCTAAGTAATTTTCAGAACCCAAATGCCTTGCACTGCACGTTGCATAACGTTTCCATCACATTCAATTAAAAAATCTGATGTAACCACTGTCAAACCACTGGTGCCCCTTTTTCAGCCCATACTTTAGTCAGCATTGGCTCTTTATAGAGACTGACAAGTATGATTTTCAGCAGGACGATTGAGACTCTCTTTGTCAGGTTTCATCTCTGAACTCAAAGGACCAAACAGTAGCTATATGGAGAGTATGTCAGTGGTGGTGTTCTGATTTTACTCCTGTGGCTGAAGTCAGAATCTAATCACATTTTTTCTACTCTGCTGTCTTCATCAGAGGAGAGAAGTGTTTGATAGCCATAGGTCAGAGCTCCTCTATCTATATTGGAAAGACATTTTTCACTCCGTCAAAAATTTTGCAGGTTTGTGACCAGGAGCAACTGTTTTCTTGCAGAGAACATGGAGGTTTTTTGCAACAGCTGAATTCTCCAGTGCTGACCTAGGGCTCAGTGTCTGTTCCTCGTCATCTGCTCAGAGTGTGCCAAATATTGGGAACAAGGTAGCAGCTGAAATTGGAAACAACCTTTCTCAGAAATTTTTCTTCTGTGAGAGTTGTTAGAGATGCTTTCTCTCCCACCTCTACGTTCCCTATATATTTTAGAGTTAACACTGTCCTGAGTTTTCATTTCTTTGTTTTATTATTAGTAAATGTCTATTCACAGTTGTGAGATGATTTTCCTTTGTGAGTTCATCAACTTGTATTGTTGCATTGCTATTTTGATGACTGTTGGATTGAATGTTTCAGGCCCAGGAGGATGTGCACCAGTGAGTAATCCCAGCTCACTATTTGAATTATGTATATATCTCTTGGCTGACATCTCTCATTTAACAGTGTACTTCCGGATAATGAATCTTCTGATTATAGACTTTTTTGATACAGAAAAATGTACTTCTCTGACATGTTATTAAGCCAGGAAGCAAGTGTGTTTAGTTACTTACTTATGCTGCTCAGATATGTAATTATTTACTATTTGCACTTGTAAATTTGGCTAAGGTCTTCCAACTGAATGCTCTTCAAGGACACTAAATTCATGATAATCTGTTAATCTCTTGGCATCCTCTGCACCTCTCAATAGTGCCATTAATACTTTCCATTATATTGTTGCCATGTGGTTGAATTTCTGTTCTGTCTTCTGCTGGAGTTCAGTTTATTGAGTATGGGTGAGTTAAGTGACTATCTGTTACTAGTTAACCTAACACAATTGAACATCAGCTTTATCAAAAATTCAGTGCTTAATTAGACAGTGAATGTAAGATCTGGAATGTGTAAATGGAAACCAACTTTATGTCAGTAACAGATTCTTGTTTTCATTCGACATTACCAAAGAGGTACTTAATGTTGAGGAGGCTGTCCCTTAGGTATTAAAATTGTTGTATATTTGTTTGAAGAAAGTTACAGTGACTTCTTGAATGCAATATATCTGCCTATTAATGGAAATATCCTACTAACATAACAAGTCCTGAAGGGAGAAAGGAGTGAGACAGGAGTGGCTGAAGCTCTGGTTTAGATTCTTCACATTCACATGTACATACAATACATAGATGTATTTATGCTGTTTAGGGACTGATCAGGTTGATTTTTGTGGCAGTGATAATACAGTCAGTTATGAAGCAGAAGTACTCTCAGGACCCCTTGCCCTCCAATTCTGTAACTGGGATCTTCAGTTCATCATTTCTGCTGCCTCTGAACCCTGTATTCTCTGTAAACAAGGGTCATGATCACAATTCTGTCCTGTCAGACCATTTGGGGTGCACATTCCTTGACATCCTGAACCTTCTTAATGTGACAGGGACTGAACCATCTGCATATTGGTAAAAATCTTAAGTGCAGCTAAATTTTTTATCTAATGACAAATGTCTCAACCTTGATTTGCAGCACTCAAGCTACTTTCCATCTTTTTGCCTGCAGTGTGCCATCTCCCATCCTGCCTATAAAAATGGAAGCGCGTTTCTGCTATTCTTCAGCTAAGCTTATTTTACCTTTGATCATCATGTAAATTTCTGGCCAATTCAGGCAGAGCTTTTCAAACCACAATCCACTGAGCAGGGATTTTCAGTTGTTCTTCATCACAAAGCCTCGCAATCTAGCTCTTTGTTACTGGTGTTCAACTTGCAGGCCACGCTCCCTGTAATAGTTACTTGTTCCCCTATAATTATTCACAGCCCTATTTTGGCTCTTTGTGAGGGAATTTGTCCGAGTATACAGTATATCGCATCTGTTGCAGATGATGTTGCAGTTGCTAACTCTGCAGCCTTGATGGGTTAAGATCAGTGAGGAGCCATTTGAGTACCTCGAAGCACTTCATTTGTAACCTTGGAAGGTCATAAGTAACAGCGTGAATATTGTTGCCATATCTTTCAGGGTCATTTGGCCATATCCAAGGTTACTCCCTCTGTGCTACTGTCTTCATGATTTGTGTGAATTAGATCTAGGAAATATAAAAGGATTGGGGATTATTTTGCAAAGATTTTAAGCCACTTATCAAGGTATACTTTTTTAAATGCTTTCTTGTTTCTTTTTTCTGAGTGTAATTACGGAGCAGATGCCCAGAATAGAGTCAGATTGTCTGTCTCCCAGTCAAATGCTCAAATGTTCATCTTGGGTGTCATCCTCCCTTGCTCCTTCAAGACTCCTGTTTGTTACTGCGTCACCTCTTTCCACCAGAGGACAGGGAAGCATGGTCAAGGCAGACTGTTCTCTATGCCCGTTTAGGTTGTTGCCGACATATAATGCCTGGCCTCGCTGCAATGAAGCGATGTGCTTGTACCCCATGTGGGACAGTGTGAACGCTACCTCTGCTGGGAGCCAAGTGTTCCACGTGGGGTTAGGGCTTGTGAGCCGCAATGTATCCAACTCCTTTTTTTTGAGTGCAAAAAAATTGTTTTTTTAAAAATCCAAATAATATATATCGAGTGGGCTAATAGAGTTTGCTTTTGTTTTGTGTTGCAAGCAACAGGATGTATAATTTGGGCTTTTATTAAAAGCAGCAATAGCAAACTCTTACTGCACTGGGACTTAACTGGTAACTGCTAGTGTGTTAGCTGGGTTTAGAAGAATAAAATTATAGGGGATTTGCATTTTTTTAGTGTATGACTAATAGATGTTGAATGTTGAGTTGCAAATCCATTTATAATAGATAGAATTGTACATAGATCTCAGAAGATCTTGTTTTATTATTGCAAGCTCTAGCTTTGCTAGTAGGCTTGGTCATCCTTTGGCCTCATTAGCCACACCATCTCAAACCCCTTTTCACTCTCTGATCCTTTATTGGTTGTTCCTATAGGAGTAGTCTTTTAATTTGATTTTGCAAGCTAAAATATTTCCATGTGACAGGTTGTATGAAAACTCTTCAGGATGGTTTTGTTAACACATACAGCCCAACTAATGGTGCTTTCTCTATATAAAGTCCTATGATGATGCTTCTGATGTATCCTCATCCCACACTGGAGAACTTGCTACACTGTTGTTTTTCAACATGAAGTGTGTCTTTTGCTACTGTTTCTTTTAGTATGTTGTGTAGTTCAGGGAATTTTAGCTAAAGGTCCTTGCTTTTCTCAGCTCTTTATAGAACAGAGGTGTTTTGCATCTAAGCTCTGGACTTTCAAAAGTCCTGACTTTTATTGCATTGCTGATTTCTTCAGCCTTTTAAAGCTCCTTCCCTGAAATACACTGCAGATTCATTTATACCAGTTTTTAATTCTGCTCATGTAATCTGGTTGATAATCACTATCACAGGAGGGTTCTGACAAATATTTCTGAAATAAACTGTTAGATTAGGTTGTTATTTTCAAAATATCTTAAGTGCTGAATCATTTTGTTTCTCATCAGGTTTTGGCTGAGTTAGTTTACCTTCTCCATGGTTAAATAAAATAATTTGACCACTTCTGTAGTGATAGAAACAGCTGCTTATTACTTTCCAAAATGGAGATAATAAAAGCAATTGTCAGACAATTTTGAAAGAATTGGCATTGCTTTTGGGCAAGGCTCTAGTGCACATTCAAAACCTGTGTGCTTAGGAAACTGAATGTGCGTTATGTAGGTTTAGCGTCTGACATTTCCATTCTGTGTGCGTTAGGCACTTTGAAAGTCTCCCAAAGTAACTTCTAAGGTTTGTGTGCAAGCTTTATTGAATATAAGCTTTGGAACTGCTGCGCTCGACATCACTAGACTTCTCTCCCATCATCAAGTGCAGGGAGTACGTGTTTCTCTTAGTTTGCAAATCAATGTAGAAAACTTATCTTTTTGATTTAGACTTTACTAGATGTTGAATTTTATATCAGGGATGTGAGCTCCAGTGGTGTTTTATCTGCTGATTAGTCTTACGATGTAAAGTGCCTGGTGATGTATTGCATAGGAGATGGTATAAAAATAGTTTATGGTGTGATAGCAAGGAGAAATGTTGGGAGCGCAGATTTACTTTATTAGATGAGCAGGCATCCCCAAGCAATCGTTTGTCAATAGCAGTTAAAGATGAGTTTATCTTCAATCTTTGAACCTTTAATAAACATGTTTTTAGCTGAAGTAAAACGATTATATTGAAAATAACGTAAAGGGAATTTATATGTTTGTGTTGGTTTTATCTATTGAGAGAAAAAATTTGAATGTGTATTTAATTTTCACACTAAATATCTTTTCCAATAATGGTGTTGAGGAAAAATAAAAAAAGTCTTTGTCTAGTTTATATGAACAAAGTCCTTTCGTGTGGCAAAAGCAGTTGAAGTTAGATGTGTTTAATTAATTCTATATAGAGACATCCTGTTAACTGCAAATGTAATTGTTTCCTAAAGCTGTTTATCAAGCTCAGTCTATCAAATTGTGGCCATTCTGTTAGTTGTCAGCTTATTTTCAAGCCTTATGTGACTGTGGTCTTGGACAGTAAGAATCTTGACAGAGTCAGCATCAAAGAGCAGCTTAGCCACTTGGCTCTTCATGAGTATTAGCCAACACATTTCTGACAGCCCTGGTAGGTGATGTTGGTCTTGTCTCAGTTTTACAAATGGGGGAAAATTAGGTTCAGATAGCTTTAACCAAAGTATCTGAACTCACAAGTTCTTGGTTTGTTTGATTTGGGGTGAGTTTTTTTGACAGACTTCAAATATATTACCAGAATTCCTGAATCTTGGAATAAAGCTTGTTCTAAAAACTTTTAAACATTAATAGTCATTTTACAAATGGCTATCTGTGTGACCACACTGCAACAGCTTGGGTTAAGGCTAAAGCTATAGGGAGAGGCACATTTTTCATATGCGGGTCAGCTTCTGCTGAACGTAATTGATGTCTTACGTTTGCTTCAGTGTGGGTTTTGTGTGTTTTTTTCCTCCTCCCCACCCTTCGAGAATGTTAATGGCACGTAATTGTTAGCTGCAGATAAAAGGGTTGTCTTGGGATGGTTTTGTCTTATTGTGCTTTAGGGACAATTTTGCTTGTCCACTATTGCTGACGTCAGTGAAATTAAAGGAAATTGGCTTTCAGCAAGAGAAACGTGTGCGTTAACTGTGTTTTTTAAAATATAGAGAGATGTCCTTTGTGTGTAATTAGATAATCAGCACTTGTGGCTGTGACATCTGATCTTTATATCAAAGATGTAATGTGAGACTGCAAAATAATTAGCATTTTAAAAGTAAAGATTAATGTGGAGAACAGCAACCTCCTGCCTTTTCTCATATGTGTATTGAACTCTGAATATAACTGTGGACATGTAATTATGACAAGCTATAGAGTATTCTGATATTACAAACTAGCCTCAAAATCCATCTGTGAATCGTATATTAGTATTGATTTCAGTAAAAGAGTTCTCAAAGCTGATTTTTTTCAGGTGATGTATGTGCCTTGTTTACATTGTCTGAATAGGGAAATGCAAAGAGGGGCACAGGCTTTTGGTCATCTGCAGAGATGGGGAGTCTCACTGGTACTTAGAGGGAGATACTAAAAGCAGCTCCACCTCCTCCTTCACAGGGAATGAAGTGCCGAACAGCTGCTGATTCCAGTGTATGTCTTTTGGAAGCCTCTTACTGATGTTCACTTGCATACTTTTGGAAATAAAAGTGTAAATTCTTTTCTACTCAGTTGCCGTGCCTCTGGCTGACAAGTGGTTTTCCATAAGCTGAGATACAGGATTTCTTTCTTTGGGTCTATTGTTGTAGCTGTTATTACTAATTTACCTTCAGAAGCAGTTTTGGTTCTAATTAGGTTAATTAAAAGGCATTAAACCACCATTTTTTTCTTTGCAGTTCTAGATATCCAAGGAGGGTAGGAAGTTGAGAAGGGGAAACAGTGCTACATCACTTTCATACAGGAGCTATTTAAAGATAACGTCTGCTGAGGGCTTTTAATGACATGCCAAGTATTTCATAGGACATGTTTATATTGTAGCTTTCTAGTTACTGAAAAATAAAAATGTGCCTACTAATTATTAAAAGGAAAAGACTTGTGGCAAGCTACCAAAATCTACAGGAGAAGAGTTGAGAAATGTTGAAAATTTTGAGAAGAAAAATAATAATGTGAAAAATAGGAACAATTTGAAAAAAAAAAAAAAACACTGGCTAATATAGGTAGGCTCTGGTAAGTTTAAGGAAAGAAAAAAATATTAGTCCTCTTGCTGTATATGTTCCAGTATGTAAAATACAGAAATTGTGTATGCATCTGTCATTGTTCATTTAAAAATATGTAAGTTTCAAATTTTGTTTTCAAGTGGCTATGCTTCAAATTCTAAAAATTTTACTGCAATATAAACAGGGATCTTTTTTCCCTGTTCCTGGAGATGAGTAATATAGGTTGCTAATGAAACTGAAAACAATTTTGTGAGTGCTCAAATGGATCAGATATGATTTTCTTAAAATAACAATCTCTAACAGAAAGTTAGTGCAAGCCCTCCTGAGTGGCATTGTTATAATAATTGAATATCAGAGTTAATGAAATATTCAAAAGGTTCCCTTCCTCGCTTTCTGTCTTGCCTGTCTGTTAGTGAGATTCAGCAGTTAATGAATCCTGAGGTAGCACAATTGTTCTTTTACCCTCTCAATACATGTGGACTTCCAGTAGAAAGGAAGTTTTTAAACCCACAATTTAATATATTTTCATTGTCTAAGAGCTCTCTCTTGCTAAAAAATATTATTTCTATTTATTGAAAGGCTTAGAAATGAAATATGTTAATAAAATAATACCTGATTCATTATCCAGAGAATAAATTAATGGGGGAGATGAGGGATTAGAAAATGTATAATTCATATTAAAACGTAGTTTTCAGTTCACTCTGTGACAGATTTTCCTATTCTATTTTTGCAGTAAAAAATAGGTTTTGTCTACTATGAAATGGGTGCTTGCAAGGCAAAAGAGGAAGAAGTTTTGTAATGGGCTCATATCCTCAGAGCCAAATTAGCAAGCCAAGCTAAGGGATTTCTAAGGGTACATTTATGTAGTTGCTTATTATTCAGTTTATAGTAGTACCTGTACTCCCTATAAAAAGTGTCATATGCCACATAGACACTCTTTATAGTATAAATCCTGTCCTGGAGGTCTCAAACTTAAGAAAATAAAAAAGAATAGGATGAGAAAAGAGCACTACTACTTCTTGTCCTGATACATCTGTGACAGTTTAGCAGCTCTGGTGAGCTCAGGGAGGGATTTGGGGCTGCAGTGGATCCTGTATCCCAGTGCCGGGGTGCGTGGGTCTGTCCATCTTTCCTATAGTGCAGGTTACAAGGCCAGTGCCAAGTTCCCTGTGGGATTAGTCTGGTGTTCCTCTTCACACTATCTATAAGACAAGGGGAAGCAATTGGCCTTTTTTTTTTTTTTATATTGATTTTCAGGTTGTCATTGCACGTTATCATTATCTCATGCAGTGAGACTGTGCCACCTAATTCTCTCACATTAGGTCTCTCCAGGCAGATTGATAACATGGGCTTGTTTTAATCTTCGCTGTGTTAGAAAGAGAATCTCGGATATCTACAGACGTTGTTAAATACATGTCCTGATGAGACTTTTGCCCTGTCATTCACAAGATTGATTTGTGCCCTGATTTCTGTGGCAGCAGGACTCTTGAAGCTACTCTTCTTAGAAAAGCTGCCAAGCTGAGTTGCACCAGTTGTGTCATCATCTTCGTTACTGAGAAGAAAAGCTTTTTTTTTTTCTTTCCCCAAGAAGTGTTTTTTGTTTCTCCTTTATTGATAGAAAGTACTTCTCGCGTGCTGTTCCTCTCATAACACACTCTGTCATGTCAAGAGTCAAGTGGAGAAACACAGGTGCAAGTTGCTTTCAGTGAAGCAGAGAAAACCTTTCCCCTTTCCTCCAGTCAGGTTTATGGAAATAGTTGTACCTCTTCAGCTGTGCATTATTGCCTTGTTGCAAGCATCAGTGCAGTTGTCTCTCTGCTGTGAAGAACCATGAGCCTACAGTGAGCGGTGTCCACTGCTACTAGCCTGGGAAGGCAGTGCGGGGAACCCATGCTCAGACCTTGCAGGAGGCCAGAGGATTACTTCTACAGCCAAGAAATCAGAGTACCAAGACGAACATTGGAGCAGGCTGACCCTTGGGCACTGAAGCCTTGTTACACCTACCAGGGCTTCCCTAAGTCATCCACATGACTGTAACTTTGTGGAAGAACAAATGACTTAAAGTTACATTTGGATGACAGATGTTGCATAGAAATATGTGTATCTCTTCAGGATCACACAGCTAATGTAGTGCTATGAGAATTTTAGGCACGATTGTGAAATTTTAACTTTAAAATATCCTTGTAATCGTGTTCTTTGCAATAAAAGCTTGCATGAAGCGACTAATCTTGTTCAATGGAGATATATGACAAAATTTAAAAATCTTCCTGAGCATTTGTGCAAATTGGAAATAGTTCAAACTTTTAGAGAAACATAACATGTTAATAGATTCATGATAAACAGTTTGCCTCTCCTTTTTCTCTCTGGTAGAGATTATAGATGTTTTTTGACAGAAGTGTCTGACATTGGACACCTATAGGAGCAGCCTAGTTTTCAGAGGGTCTAAGCACCTACATTTCCCACTGAATATTAAAGGGCTGTCAGAAGTCCCAGTGAGAGGCACTAAGGTTTTTAAGAAGCTCTTACTGAAGTGTGCTTGGTCAAATGGTTTGTGAGTGGCTAGTACAGCTTTTGTATTATGAATGGCTTGATCTCTAGGGTGAGCGGCTGGGCTCATATTTCTCTATTCAGTGACTACATAAGCATTTAGCAGTGCCTTGAGGCATATACAGTTCTCAGACTTGTGTAAATCCCATCAGTCTTTAAGCACTGCACTTGCAAAATGAATCTTAGGTAATTCTTTCCTGGTAGATTCCAAACCAATGAAGATTCATGAAATGGTGACTACCCCTTGTTATTTCCAAGCTTGTTTTTAATTATTCTGATTTATCTAAATATTTTCAGTGTGTTTGTTTACAGTAACAGGATCTGAATTTCTAGCTAGTAACAAGAAAACTGAAGCTGTCATGGCACATGGTAACTTACTTTCAAGAAACAACCACTTGGTATAAGCTAATGGTGTAAGATACAGTAAAAGAATGTGAATAAGAAACCCCAATGGAAAATAAGTGTTTTGATATAGCTCTGTAATCCAACTGTGCGAGCAAATAATATATCTTCCACTTGGCAAAGCTGGCAATTGAAAAAACATACTTGAGAAAGGGGATTTATGGCAAGATGACTATTTAATGACTTTTTATGTTTCAGGAGGTTTTCCTCTATTCCTGATTAATGTCAGAAGTACTATAGTAAACAGAAATTGTTTGCCTAATAATTGGTAACACATTTTATAAACTTCTTCAGTAACTTTCTCACTTTCTAAACCCAGCATCATTTAACACCAAATATCTAAATCTTAAAATAAACTGTCAAGACTGGTGGTTTCTCACAGCAAGTACAAAAATGAACAATATAAGTAGGAAGACATTCTTCAACACATTCAGTTTGGGTCAACTGAAATGCATAGTGCTGCTTGCCTATTTCAGAATATTTTAAACATGGCTTTTAAATGAGTTTAGTGGTTGAAAGAGGAGAAACGGTGAGAAGGGCTCTGTACAGTAGGAATTTGTAGAAGCAGGCTTTTAATGCAGTCATTGTGGTTTCAGGGTCTCTTGTATGTTTGATTTTGAGAAATAAAAGATCAGGGAAAAATACTGCTAGTATTCTTTACAAGACTGTTGACATCCTGTTGTATTCTTGTGTTCAGGTATTGATGTGTGTAGATGTCACCTATGGATGAGGGGCTCAACTAAAAAAAGTAGTGCATTGTCAAGTTCCCAAAACATTTGAGACATCATCCTATTGACTGTAGCAGTTTTCTGCCACTTCCTGTGTGTATGATCAATAACAGCCTAGCATTTGCCAAATGCCAGTGACCCCATCATCCAAATAAAATAAACTTTGCTCTTGTTTGGATTGTGATAACGTAAGCCAGACTGTGGCCAGATGTTATGAGACCATGGGTTTGTGTGCTTGGGTGAAGGCCTATACAAGTATGCCATACGGGATTAAATGTCAGGCTAGATTGTAAATTACATATCCATAAATTGACATAAGCTTTGTCCACTGCAGGGCTTGGAAGGGCTTAGTACATGCTCCATAACAGAGAGAAACCAAATTCTCTGGTTTCTTTAGGAGCCTTGAAAAAAGTTAGACAATGCTTCAGATGGATCTGTAGGTCTTAGACAGGACAAATGCCCAGCAGCTGTTGTGGCAGGCTGGTCTCTGGCCCTGGCTCAGAGACAACTAAGCTTGCTACTGCTCTCTTACCTCTGACATTTGACTCTTGGCTGTCTGGCTGCCCTGAGCCCTGTTCCCTTGGTTTCAGCTTTCCTTTTGATTTGTGAGTGCATGAGAAGCTTGCTTTCCCAGTGTAGTATGTGCTGTCTTTGTCATAAGAAAAATATGAGATACCTTCCTTCCATCCTTTGGGGCAAGATAGCTCTTTTTTAGAAAAATTCTTCATGGGCCTTGCAACTACAGGCAGCCAATTCCCATCTACAGTTTTTTTATCAACATTGTCAAAAATAGGCAAAAGACTGATTGCTCAGCTAGTTTCCAGGTGAATTACAAGCCCTTAGGCTAGTCTCCTTTCACCTAGTCATCTCTTTTCTGGGATCTCGAGTATCGGAAGGAGAATGACAACTCACCCTGTGACAGTCCAAAATCTGTGTTTCTTTCCTGAACAGATTGTCCCAGGTAGTGAAAACATCACAGACGACAGCCACGTATATACTGAAATGTGTCCCTGACTTAGCGTATTAACAGTTCTGTTCATCGCAATCTGGCAATTCCAGGATCGGGACTGCTTCTTTTTAAGTCTCATCAATTGCAAAATTTAAATTCGCAGTGAAAGTGAAAATGACAATTGAATAAAATATAGTTATTTTAAAAGTTTCTAGAAGTAGTGGAAAGTGTAGTTAGTGATGCTCTGAACAAAAGCCAAATTTAAAAGTGAATGCAAGTGAGAGGAAATGAAAATTGAGGACAATTCTCATGTTTATCCTAGATAGCTACAGCAATTACTGTGGCACTTCTAATACTGGCACAGAAGACCCATACCACTTTCAGCTAAATAAAAGAAACCACAACAATGGGTAACTACTGATGCGATGCAGTGCACTCATGGAAAAATTACATTTTGAAAGGCATAACGAAAGCCTCACAGAGTAGAGGTTTTATTTAATAGTAAATATTATTGCTTATTCTTTAGAAAGTCCTCTCCAAGTGAGATACAGTATTTTTGGTCTATGACTTCAAAAGGCATGCTCTGTGTCAGTGTTAAACCTACATTATCATAAATAGCCATTTTTTCCATGTGCTGGTGTGCATTTAGTTCAGTGACCCTCAGCCTGAGTGTTTAGAACAGGAGTTATATGTGGACCTGTCTCTCCATATCGAAGGTTTACCTGACACTGAGCCTTTCTGAAACTATGCGGACACTTGCATTAAATGAGTATCTGATGGAGTTTAGAGTAATTACTGCTGATGTGGGTGGAAATTAAGTTTCTGAAGAAGTAAGGAAAAGACAAGAGAAATTGCTGGCTGGGTAAACAACAATTGGAACTGGAAATTTAGACCACAATTTCATGCCTATAAATATTGGATCTATGCATTACTGCATCAAATAAGAGTACAGATTTTATCTTCAAATTACATGAAGCATGTGATATGGAGTTTATGATAGCTTAAATTATTAGGAATGAGGGTGAAAACACAGATAATTCCTAATATGGTTTAATGCCTTTTGTGGGACTGTTAATCCATTGAAATTATTTTTGACTAGTGCGATCTTGTAGAATAAATTTATTTCAATCTTTCCTTCATGGAATTAGAGACTTTCTTAACTTAATGCTGGGTTTCAAAAGTGGGACTTTCTGCATTATTTATCCCACAGCTGTCAGGGATCTGTGTACCCAAACTCATTGTCAGATGGGCTTTGTTGCAGGGTTGTCTGTCTTGGGAAAAGGTCTATACATCATATTTAGTTGAAGGTTGCCCTCCACATACATTTGGTATAATTGTGCTAGATTCTTGAAAATCATTAAATGAAGCAAATGTGGGCTTCTGTTACTATAGTAAGTGCAGTACCAAACTTTCTAGGTTTATTAGGAGTGCAAAAGGCTTAGACAAACAGATGCATAGCATTACTACTGTGGAGAACATCAGTGAGGATGACAAAATTGTCCATTTCTGCTCTCCACACACTGCAAAAGATACTGCAAATTCAAAAACAATTAAGCAGAACTGATTTTTAAAAATTAATTAAAATCTCTTGTGATTTTTCTGCTTTATCAGTATTTATTTGGTTTTGCCTAAATTTTTCTGTAGATTGCAAAATCACTAAGAACATGAATTTAGTTTAATTTTGAATCCCTTATTACTGGTAAGATTTTTGCTGTATATTCTAAGACCTGAATCAGATAGTCCCATTTGAATGTCAACATTTGGTCAGTAGCAGAAGTGTTTTAACTCTTTTTTCACTTGTCTGAGAAAGGAGCAAAGAAGCTCCAAAAATCTAGGGAAGTCCATTTAGTATATCATGGAAGTGAGTATGGTGAAGGTAAATTACTGAAAATCCTGCAGGGAGGAATCAGGAGGGAAGACTAGGTACATAAAAATATCTGAAGTTTCAGAAGGACTAATGGTGCCTGATGAAAGTGTAAGATAAATTTTACAAGCTAATGTGAGGAATCTGCAGGTTTGTAAGCACTACAGTGATGTCTGTAGCGTAGACAGAGGAATCTATTACTTCTGAAATATAGAATTGGCTGCTAGGTTGCAAAAAACAGAAATAAAAATTGTTGCCGCTGTTGATGCTGTTATTAAATATCCTTGGCATTTTGCCTGTCTGTTCTTAAAGCATGCTAAATGGATCTTGGAACTATAAAGTCAGTTGAATATACTTCCTTTAATGCATACATTTAGTGCTCAAATTTTGCTTCTTTGTGAGCTATATGTTATGTTTGCTCGTCTCTGTGCGACAGCATTAAAGTAATATGAATATTTATCAGCTCGATAGAAAGTATATTAGAAATCAGTGTCATTACATTAATTAACTTTAAAAAATTCATCAGTACTTAGCCTCATAATTTTTGTAAAGTGAAATTCTGGTATCTTTTAAAATGCTTTCCTTAATATGTTCATGCTTATTGAAATTGTCTGTTCTGCATCATACTTTGGCCAAGGAATCTTCCAAGGTTCCTACAAGCCAACATCCAATTATTATTTTTCATTACTTTATTAATAATACAAAAACTTTATATTTCATTTTTTATTGGCAAGTATTAGACCATTATTACTAAGGACATCATACATGCATATATAGATACATATAGCATTATGTCCAGCTTGGTGCATACAGGGGTGAACCACCAGGGTGAGCTGTTTGAGACGCCCACTTAGATGTAAAAAAGAAGCAGCTGCTCTTGCCAGAGTCCAAACACCCAGGTCAGACATTCCTTCGGTCCCTGGAGGGGACAAGCATAGCAGTGAAGGGCCACGGATGGGAGCTTGGAGCTGCAGATCTCTTCAGAATCTTGTTTGACATCAACTCTTTCTTTACAAAAACCTCAAACTAAACCTAAATAATTTTGATTTTTTTTGGAGCATGGTTCCATTCTGAACAAGGCACGAACCATTTTATTCTTTATCTGATAATTATTTTGGATTTTTTCGTTATTAATACTAACCTGCAGTCTTTCTGTATTGTTAAAGAACAGCAAAAGGCTTCTTGAACTGCCAGTTTAAAAAAACAAACCGAAACAAAAAAGCCTAATGCTTCTCTAACTCCCACCAATATAATATACTAGAAGAAGGGCTCATCGCCTTAGACAAGCAATGTCCGAGAGTGACCTTTATATACGAACAAATTAACCCAAAAATCTCATGGCCCCCAGAGCAGGGCAGAGGNTCTTGTTTGACATCAACTCTTTCTTTACAAAAACCTCAAACTAAACCTAAATAATTTTGATTTTTTTTCTTCAAGGGCATGTGTGGTTTAGTGTATCGTCTCTAAGTTCACATTGGGAGCAGCTGGTTCTAGATAAACATGACTATACCAAACACAAATCTACAAATAATCAGAATGCAATTGCAGATACATAGTGTGTTGCAGAGTTGACAGCAAACATTTGCTGACATGACTTTAGAAGTTGTCTAGGATGGCATGTGTTGAGTAGGATGGAGAAAACCTGTTCATGGCTAAAAATAGCTCTACCTGCTTTTTCTTTTTCTTTTTTTCTTTTTTTTTAAACAGAGTGGAGCATGGTTCCATTCTGAACAAGGCACGAACCATTTTATTCTTTATCTGATAATTATTTTGGATTTTTTCGTTATTAATACTAACCTGCAGTCTTTCTGTATTGTGTGAGATTGCATCACCTTTGGATCTTGAGTTCCACTGAATGCTTGAGTTTCCTGCCTTCTAATAAGTGGGAAAGAAAAAGGGACTGTTTGAAAACAACCCAGATGTTTTTCAAAATATGGAAATAATTGCAAGCAGATAATCTAATTGGCAAACCAATATTTGCTGATAAAAAGCAAAACCCAAAGTTTGATGCAGAGTAAAACATACAGCTTTGTCCTTATCTTACTATGGTTATGGGTTTATGGGACTATTTAGAATATGGCTTGTATGTTTAAGATAGAGTTTCATATTGCTGTGCGAGGCTGTAAACCAGGTTTCCATTATGCTATGCTGTTTATACTCAGGACCTTGCAAAGCTTTTCATGGCCTTTAACCTAGATGACAGTGCTGAGGATTCATTACATGGCTGCCTAAGCACTTTCTTTTTGTATCAAAATGATTTAT
This sequence comes from Syrrhaptes paradoxus, assembly GCA_013400615.1. Lineage (NCBI taxonomy): Eukaryota > Metazoa > Chordata > Aves > Pterocliformes > Pteroclidae > Syrrhaptes > Syrrhaptes paradoxus. Next base: position 24,750 of record VZTO01021675.1, read on the forward strand.
AGGTTTTGTACTTTTCCCATTTCCTTTTTGGAGAATGCCAGAGAAGGAAGACCAGTGCAACAGTCGTTGTGATTGATATTATGCTTTTGAAGACAGATGGGAATTATTTAATGCTAGGGGACTTTCCAATTAGCTCTCTATTCTACCCGTGTTTAGAATTATCAGTTAATTTTGTATGCTGAGTTAGCTTAGCAGCTCCTGTCACAGCACCAAGAACTGAGAAGCTGGTATCAAATACTTTTCAGCTGATTATCATATTACCTAAGCTGGAATGGTTTTCCACATATTTATTCAGTGGCCCTTAATATTTTAAGTTCTACATCAGTATAGGACCACTAACCTTGGTGAAATCTATCACAAATCAAGCAGTTAGAAGTGACCTTCACTTACTAGCTGATTTTTCCATTGCTGATGAGAGGAAGCAACACTAAATGTGATTGATATTCTGTCCTTATTGTTCTGCCCCAAAACTTAGTAAATGATGTTGAAGCACACAGAAGCAGAGGTTTTAATAACTCGTAGGTGCCGGTCAGAGACCCTCCAGTCACTGGGCTTTTGAAATGCGGCACTCCAGCACCCAAAACACAGAGTATGGAAAATCCCAAGATATTTCAGGCAGTTGTGCTCTTTGGCATTATCCCCTGAAATAGCGGCTCCTGAAACTGCCATTTTAATAAATGCATTGGGTGATGAATCCGATGCTAGAAAATTATTGCCCTCTTTTTAAGACAAAGAATAAGACTACTGCAAGTGAGCACTGAAAATCTGTAACAGTTTTTAATCCAGATAGAAGCCTGTGCAGGCACTAGTGAATAGTTTCACTGTGAATGGAACACACGAAACTTTCTCTGTAATAACAACCCAATAGTTTGCATAGTTTCCTTCTCTCCAGCTCTGCCTGATAATAACATTAAGTCACTTGACAAGAGCATGCGATTTTAAGAATCCAGCTACTTGTAACAGAGATGTGTAGAGCTTTGAAAGAACCTGAATACTAGAGCAACAGCCTGGCTTTACATGTTTTACTGAGATAGTATGCTTCTATGCTGGCTTTGTAGCATTTCTCTTGGGTAAAAAGCTTAGCTCATTCTGCATTATCACATATTCTCCCATTCAGGTTTATAGTGGCGGAGACGATAGTTTGAGTAAAACACATTCCTAGAAATACCCTCTCCTGTAGAAGAGTATTTAGCAACAATGTTTTTGTTTGCACATAACATATATTTCTGCAAATATTCAGAAGAATATAACACACTTTTGCACTTATTCAAGAAATGAAACTGCTGTTCATTAGGAACAATGTAATTCTGTGTAAGAGGTTTTTCTAGTATTTGTGATAAATAATAGTGATTACTCTGTTTCACTGCTGCATAGCTGTTCTGAAAAGAGACATTTGCCTTTTGCGTAAACAGAGAAATGAACACCGCTGATAAATTCCCTCTTAATTTGCCCTAGGCAATATGTCATTTATATGTAGGTATAGATCATAAGAATTAATTACATTTTCTTACTTTATGCTAATCAAAGTAAAAAGACTGGCAGGTAGTGTGCAAAGGAATTTATCAGTCTTATTTTCTACGTTAGATTCAGACAAACTTTTTGCAGCAGGAGAGTAGTCCAAGCAACAAATAATATTAAATCATTCATTTCTCGTTAGTGAGCAGATTATTGTGGAAAATCTCACATTTTTGAAGGTAACAGTAGAATAACGTGTTTGAGTCTAGAAATCCCAGTGCAACAGATTTCTTAAAGACTGCTTCTGCAATTTTAATGAATGAGCTTTTCAAGTATCACCTACACTTGCATAGGTACTCAGGATTAATTATTTTTAGCCAATCTCTTTTTTTCCTTGCAAATATTAATTTTTCTTTTGTTTGGCTAATCAAGTAACAAGTACCTGCCCTTTGTTATCTCCATGTTAACTTGAATGTTGTGCCATAATTGAACTCTTTATTTAACCTTATCACATGAAGAACTTAAGTGAATTGAAAATCTCTCATATCTTCATAGTCCATTACTTATCTTTCATTGCTTAGGAGGTAAAATACGCCCATTGAACTCGGCTCGCCTAGAAGATTTATAAAATACAAGTACTCTGAAAACTGCTATTTTAGTCTATTTAGATTCTCACTTATTATGCAGACATACTAATTTTACGTTCAACTCATCCTACTGTCCAACCATTTTTATGCCACTCTATCTACATTGTTGCTAAGAATCTAATTGACAAACTTTTTGCAGCAGGGACTGTGGGCTGACTCCAGCTCTGTCAGCTCCAATGGGAATTGTGTCATTGGCTCCTGTAGACCAGCATTTATTTTGTAACCTTTACTATTTCTGTTGTCTTGACAGATAGTGTTGAACAATACCTGATTGCCAGTGTAATCTCGATAACGCTATACCAATATGTAGAAATGTATACGCTTCTGCTATATGTGTAAGGTCATAACTTATATTACCATGCTTGATATGAGGACACCTGCCCTGTGATAGTAAATGCAGTGTATAATTGATTTGTGTATTTGGTTACAGCAGCAATTGCTAAAATGCTTTTTTTCTTTTGCTGCTTCTCATAAACAGACTCAGTGTGTTGAGGGTTCCTGACATTCATCCTGCATTCAGTGTGTCTTATACCTGGATTTTATTTTCACACATTTGTAGACAGCTTACCTTTACAATAATTAAAAAAAAATAAAAGGAGAACATAGGGTTTGTCCTTTCATTTGTATTAGTTTACTTCTGGAGTCTGAGGGTTTTTCTTTCTTGTGCTGTGTTGTGACTGAGATGGGATATGAGCCCCTGGATTCTGTCTGTTTAGGGAGCTGCTTGATAGTTGTCCTTAAAACCATAGTTAATGCTGTCATTTTTTTCCCAACACCTCTTCCTCTTCCACAGCACTGCAGTGTATCTGCTCCTACAAATCCATCCTGCTTCTTCAGCTCCCAGAGCTCAAGGCCAGTGCCTGGTAAAGCAGTCTTGAGCAAAATACATTTTTTTTAAACCCCTGCAGCTAGACCATTTTTCTCTCTTTTTCATTTTATTTATCAGAACTCTCCACATCCTACTTTGGGTTAGTGGAGAAAGTCAAGCAGTACGGTCAGGGCCTTTTTTGGTTTTTTCCCTCATCATCTGTCTACTAAGATTACTAGTCTACTAGATTACTACCACCAAGTCAGGATCTGGCTGCAGATTTTCCCTCTAGAGCTTTAATTAAACCTGATAACGTAGACTTACAGAGAGCTGTGCCTATCCTCCCTCAGCTGCAGGGGAGAAAGAAGTAACAGCCAAGCCGTGCTCTTGGTGCTGCGGAGCTGCACGTGCCTTTCCGACGATTCGTAGACGATTACAGGTGCTATGCCAGGTATCAGATTCTGACTCAATGAGAATCAGGGAACTGATTTTAGTAGATGAAGGTTTCTTAAAGTACTCTAGGACTTTTAATAGAGCACTATAGGAAAACTGTTAGGGTTGGTGTGTTGTAGGGGAGTTTTGTGGCTATTTAACTTGGTTGTATCTGTCTTAGGTTTTGAAGACCCAGAACAACTATGGTGAATTTGAATTGCTTTCCTGGATCAGGGTCTTGCTTGCAGAGCGATGTCACCACTGTTTTTGTTTTTAATCCAAAAGTGGTTAAGCCTGGATATATAGACTGTGTTTCAGTGTTGGAAATGTAGTCCTTGTTTTAACAAATCCTTTTTCTGGCATGTCTTTTTATTACAACAATCATCTATTATAATTTCATTCCCATCTGATCATGTTCAGCTTCTCCCCGTTTACACTCTCTTCTATTTGCAAGTTTGCGCTTGCCTGATGTCACTTGAAATTGTGAGCAGACTCATGTGGTCTCAGCACTCGTACGCCTCCCAAATCCACACGTTCCCAGTGATGCTCATCTCCAAATGATTAGATGCCAGGACGTATCCTAGGAGATGCTCTCAGCCTCCCCAAGCCTTGCGGTTTACATTATTAATGGCTGGGGTTGTGGTTTGGGATGTTCATACCAATAGAGATCATGCAGGTACCAATTATTTTTGCACCTGTCTCACCAAGTCCCATTTACCACTCTAAGTCAGAAATTTTCTGTAGAGAAACAGAAGCATAGGAGAGGTTTTCTGTTCTTTGACAGATATTTGAAGGAGGAAAAGATTTAACAAATCTCTGTATCAGAAAGCACTAAACGGAAATCAGTTAATTAGAGATGGTGCTTTAGAAAGGGATATTTTGAATGCCTCATCACTTTATATCAGGCAACCTATGATTTTGAATCACAGGCTGAATTCATATAATCCTAAATTTTGTTTCTATATAACTTTATATAATGAAATGTTGTCAAATCGGAGAGATTATTCCTTTTTTTCCCCACCTTTCCTTTCTCTTCCTTCCCCCTCCTCCTCCTGTTTTTTCAGGGAATGGATTTTGTTACTTCTTTTTTTAAAGGTCTGTTTCTTTTAGTGAGCCTGACTGCTACTGCCTGTGTTTTGTGTATTAAGGCATCCTACAGGAAACATATAATTGCTTGTCAAAATAGCAGTGGACAAGAAATTGTTCAGAGTAAATTTGTTCACATTGAAATAGTTTTTGTGTTTACCCCTTGTATCACAGGATGTCCTCTTTGTTTTATTCCCAATGTTCATTATGTCAGACAAATGCTTGTGTACTGAATAGAGGTAATTAAAGATCACGTCTGTCATGTCATGGCAGTATTTTTTATTTTCACAGAAAGTACTTGTATTTGCTTTGTGAAAATACTGTGCCTGTTCTAAAGCTACTCAGACTGCTTCATGGTTTTATATGAGCTGCAAGTTTCCCTTTGGCTGCTCCAAACCATGGAAATTGAAATAAATACTTCTGTTAATGTGACAAGCTATGATAATACAAGATGAAAGTGCCTTGTGTTACTCTGACCACCACAGCCAATGTATGTTTCTGCATTTCCTTGTAAAAAATTCCTCACTCTTGTATAGCTGGGCATTTATCACTCAGATGATAGTAAATTCATTTGTTCGACAGTTTGTATGTTTGGACTGGTAAGAAACCATGGTCCAGTGATTCAAGTTGTACCATGTCACAAATAGGGACCTATTTGTTTGTTGGAAGTGCCTGAATATCTGGGGTTTTAATGCTGTTCACCTTTCTCATGCTGTTTGTTGTAGCGTGAATAGAATAGGTATGTCCCAGATGTGTTCAGATCAAGTACCCCCCAGCCTGGCACTGATGGATGGATGAAGAGGTGCCTCTGCTGCAGCATCTGGCATTCGGGAGCAAAGAAACCTGCCTGAGCTCAGCAGGAGCCCTCGCTCCTCTAAAAGGCCAGAGACGACTGCTGGGGAGGACAGAGGTTTGTGACTCTGTTTCGGCTGCCATCGTGGCTCAGCAGGTTCCCGTGGTGCAGATCAGTAGTGCTGGGAGCCCTGCTCCTTCATATCAGCATGTGCCAGTTAGAACAAAACCAGAGGGGATTACAAGATGGCAGAATGCTGTGTACAAACACATTTCCAGTTCTGTCTTCACCTCTAAAGAACACAGATGAAAGTGGCATCACACAGACATTGTAAAAAAGAAAAAGAAAAAACCACCAAAAAAAAAAAAAAGGGTTCAGGATCTGACATATCTGTAGCTCAGTGTTGCAAAGCATTTTAGCATCTCTTGTGAAGTGCTGGCTGCTCTCAATTCTCACTTACTTTAATGGACCTTCAAGGCACTTAGCACATTGCAGGAGGCATTCAGCACTGTTTAGCATTGGTCCCTTCCTAGGTCTTCACTTATGAAATAGCCGGCTCTGCAAAAAGGCAAAACAAAAACTTTTGACAACCCACTGTGATGTATGGGTCCAATTATTGAAGTTTCCAGACTTGTGTTGGTTCTGGAAATATTTTTTTTTTTGGATAGTAGGAGCATAATCTAAACCAAGGAATTCTCCTTTATGTTACATTCCCTCTAGGCAAAAAAGTATAGGAAGGAAAGGAATTAATAGAGACTATAGCTCAAACTGGTTTTGTTTGTTAATATACGCTACATTACTCTGTCACGTTCACTCTTTCTCATCATTCTTTCCCCACTCCCAGCTCTCCCTTCTCTTATCATATTTTCACATCAGCATAACTTTTTGCATTTTGTAGAATCTACTCCTAATTTAATCTGATGCCAACAACATGGACGTTGGAGATGTAATTTACACTATCAAATTGAATTGGGGCCAGGCACTTCTCTAAGAGCTGCACCTGCTTTCTTTAGGCTGTATTTAGTGGAATTTTTCCTTTCATGTTTAATTCATATTCCTTCTGGGAAAATATTTAGCAAGCTAACAATTGAAGTTAGGGATAGGGGAACTTAGTACAGCTTGAAGTTCTGTAATGCAGATAAAACACTTTCCAAACTTTTTGGATATCAGAAAATGAGTTTTGAATTATGTGAATTTCTCTGTCTGCTCTTTCACATTATTAAATCCATGTTTCTTTTCATTTCATTTTCATTAAAAGCATATATTTTCTGCCCCAGGGAGGGAACAAAAACAAACCCTCACCAAAGAAAGCCCACCAAGAAAACTCCTATGGACAAGTAAGCTTTATAAATTATCCTTCTGTTCTGGAACAGTGCCTGATCACTGACCTTTCCCTCTTACAGGAGAGAAATAAATAAATTTTGTCCTGTGAAGTTGTCTGCCATTTACAGCATACAGCATAAAAAGCACTTAACTGCATGCTCAGAGATGTATCAATGAGAACATATAGAGTTTAAAAAAAATAGCATTATTTGTGGCTTTGAGGATTGCCTGATCACATTTTGTTATCTGAAAGTAATGTAATTTAGTCAAGACAACTCTCTTTTCTGTGGCTCTGCATCAAAAACCAGCTCATGCTTATGGTCAGCAATACTGGGGCAGCTTCCTCCCTATTTTTTACGCAGATCACTAAAGACAGTTAGATGTCCTAAAGATGTGGGGTTAGGAACAAGCCATCTATACTTAGTAATATTGTTTGTTCTCTCACTACCTAGTTTTTCATCCTTCCATTTTTCAGGAGCAGTTAATCCCTGCCTACAACAATATACTTTTTATTGGGCATGAAACAAGTTTCTGTGACTGTGTATTAAGAGCTCAGTCTTGAGAGACAGCAGATGATAACAGGAGAAGTTTCATGGTCAGCGCATGGGCCAGTGACTCCAGCAGGCTGAGGTCCTTTCTGGCTCTCTCCCAGATTTGTCGGGGTTCTATATCAGATAATCCCTGCTTCATTGTTGTCTGTAAAATGGGAAAATAGCATAGACTTACACAAACCAAAGGTGGTCAAAACCCTTTAATCTCTCAACAATGTTGTGTCAGTTGTTCATTAGAAAACTGGGATGAATCAAGTTTCAAATCTTTTTTTTCTAGAACACTCAGGCACTTTTTGACAACCTTTTTGTCCTATGGGAAGGAATGGGAAGTTCTCTGCATCATGCGTAATGCAATGGACCAGTGGTTTGGACTGCTACAGTAGGACAAACCTCTTTACTGATCCCTTAGCAGTACCAAAAAGCTGCTGGACTTGAGTTGGTCGATCTAAGAAAATACATGAGCTAACATATTTGTCATTGGATTGCATGAAGATGCCTGGTACAAGTACCTAAACCTCCTAAATGTCTGGAGTGCATGACAGAGGAAAAGATGTTTTAAGAAATTCACCTTGCAATTATTATCAAAATTGTCAGAATGACACTCCTATGCAGCTTTAACTTTTGCAAGGTCTTGTGTTAAAAATGATTGCTACCAACAGTTTGAGCATTTATGTCTGCTATTGTATTCCTGCCCAGCTAAATGTCCCCTTAGAGCATGTACTTCTTATTGAGAAATATGAGAATTCAAAGGGTGAGCTTAAAATTTCATGACAATATTTTGTTTTTTTGGTGTAGATAGAAACAGCTTGTGGTACCTTTGTAGAACTCATTGTGGTAAAGCCAAGAATAATAATAAAAAAAAAAAAAAAGGCAAAACAAAAAGCCAGGAACAGATTGCTCAGACTGTGGCTGGACTGGTACAAGCAATCTGTGCAAGATTTCTCCAGAGGAAAAAATCTTGAAACTTGTGCAGCTGAGAAACAGGGCATAGAGTGGCGAACTGAAAATTGTTGGAGAAGCAGATCCCAGAGAGTTCTGCTGTGCCAGTAATTCTGTTCAGCCTGCATCCCTACCTGCAGTGTTTTGCTGTTGGAAATTAATATTCTGACAGACTAGAAGGGGAGCCTGGGAAACTTTTACCACTGGGTCTGTTATGGGAAGAATCTGGACTTTTTTTGATTTAACTTTTAGTCTACCACAAAAGTACTCAGCTGCTGGGGCTTTGGCTTATCCATATGTCCCACTTTCTCAATAGTTAAGTTATAAAATAATGGCTTAACTACTAAAAGTGTATGTCAGAGGTTACATCTTAGAGTCTCAAATCAGAGAAGGAGCAACAGCCTTGTGGCTTTATTGAAAATAACCTATTTATGAAAACTATGTGGTTCCTTTGGTTCAACTTTCAGTGCACGGTTGATTGCTGACAGAAATTTGATGGAAAATCAATGCTATGATACCCTTCTGTTTTCATGCATTAGTGGCATTTACTTCCATAACAGTAATACTGTCAGTACTTCTGTGTTCACTTGATGCCTTGCTCCAAAGTGAGGTATTACCTCTCCTAGAGGAAGCACATAGCTGGAATAAACATAGCAACTTGTGTAAATTGTGTCTCTGCTTGATATGTTTTTGATTGTCTGGAATTTGTCACAAAATGGGAGAAAACCGGCAGCTAATGATAAAGAGCTAATGCCTCAGTTTGGCAGAGTTGCGCTCTCTCTGCTTGCTGCCTGGGCTGGCAGTGGCCAGCTGCTCTCAAAGCTGCGAGTTGTTGGGAGAATCTACCTAAGACAATCAAATCTGGGCTCTCCAGGGGTGTTGTCAGGATGGGATAGCCTGGATAAAACAAAACCTAGACAAACATTGTGCATTGAAGATGGTACATTTCCCTTTAAAATACTGGCAGCTGATTTCTGTGGGTATGAGGGCTGACTGAGCGGAGAGACAGGACCATGGCTGAATGCTCAAGGCATGTGCTCTGTATTGTAAACACCACAATGCTGAACCATGGCTACCAGGGTGGGAGGAAGATGGGGGCTTGTTTCATCCTCTGCCTAGACAACCTGCTTGCTGATTACTAAGTGCTGTAGGTTAGAGATTTTTGCTGTTGGTTTCATCCCCACCTCCTGTTAGATGTGGGGATGAAACCAACCCAAATCTGAAATCAGCCCAAAGCTGATTTTTTGGAGCTCTTCCACGGGATGGCAGCCGGAGAGGCATTCTCACAAAATTACTGGTAGGGTCATCTCTTTACGAGCAGCATGTGGGCACAGCGTGTTTCTGTTCGATAACATGCCATAACATATGCCAGACAGGATTTTATGTTCTAGACACATTCTGGAAAAGGGCTTTTTCTAATTTATTTTTTTCCCCCATCTCTAGTTTTTGCCTCTGAGCTAACAAGATATTCATATTCTTTGGAGAAGAATCAAATGCCACCCACTTCTCATGCTATTGGAAACATATTCCTAATTTTTCCATTCAGTCTTCTGAAATGCCAAGCTATGTATCACAGCTTGTGAGTATGTGCAAGGCATATCACTTGTTGAAAGCCTTATTCTCAAGTGCTTTAAGACTATCTGGATCATTGTTGTTCACCCTGTTCTCAGACTGTTTGAAGAAAATATCACTTTTATTTCTAATTAAAATGCCTGCAGATTAAATAGTGTGAGCTTTTGAAAGACTTCCATAGGGATCTGTGCCATTTGCAGTAGATACTGTCAAAGGAAGTCAATGAGCAGTGACAGCTATGTCATCTTGTATCTAATTGCCTGAAATACATTGCTCTCTCCTCACTTTCTTTGTGCATCTTTATGATTGAAGCACATAAGGCTTAACGCATTAAGGGAGTTTCTTTCAGGAAACCATTTCTCATAAGAATAAAGTACTACAATTCTGTATAGTTAGAAAGCTGCACCAATGCTGTCACCCCAATTATTTTTTGAGAGAGAGAACAATGATTTTAAACTGTTGTGGGGAGGGTTGTCTGTTGTTCAGAAATGTGTTTTAAGCACATACATAAGTGAGGGTGAGCTCTCTCTTACCCAAGCATGAGGTTTACTGTTCTTAAATCCTTGCCTCAGCCCCCAACACATTTCCCAAAATAATTATCACTGTCTCCTCCTCTGGTCACTGCAACCTAAATTCCTGCCCCTCATCATGTTCTGAGGGGCCACTGGTACTTCTCTCTAGGGCCTCGCATCCATGCTGTGTCCAAGATCTTTAGGTTTTGGTGTTTTTTTTAAGCTAGACACAAAACTGAAACTCAGTTCCAAACATCAGCTCATATTTTGTTTTCATCTATCTTTATTTTTCCTCTGGCTCTCACAAATTCAATCATGGTTTCTTCTTATCTGTTTGGGATGCTGTTGTAAAGGTCTTATCCTTATATCTTACCTTGGCCATTTTACTCCTTTTTTTTTTTTTTGCACTGCCTTTTTCTAGCACAACAGATGGACATGTTCACTTCTGTGGCCTTTTTCCATATGATCCCACATTGAGAAGTCAGCTCCTATTTTTTATGTTCTGGGTTAAGACCTTTTATGCATCCTGCAAATTATTCCTCTTGTTCTCCCTGAAAACATTTGTTAAATTTGTTAAACCTTTGCAGTCCTTCCTTTAAAATATCCTTTGCCATAATACTTACAAAATAGTTGACATCTCTCTGCATCCATCTGTTTTCTCTTATAATGAGGCTGTAAAATACAGGAGTATTTTTTTTTTGTATTCACGCAATATTTTTTAAGTGAGCTTTGTCCATGCCAGTGACCTCTGAAGTACTTCAGCAGCTATTGTTGTCAGAGCCAGACAGACTGTTGATAACTGAAGGGAATTCTGTCTGTGCATTATAATCACGGTCTTTGCCATTAGCATCCCCTTTATATAACCTATTTTTAAATGACATTAGGGTGATGTTCCCAGATGGTGAGAAGTCTCTCTATCTCCTTATGCTTTGCTGAAGTATGCTATACATAGCATCCCTGGCAATACAGAAAATTCACCTTGTAGATAACCAGCTGTTCTTCATTCAGAGAACAACAGGCTGAGATTTGCTGCTGGAAGCGTAAAATCTCATCATTATCTATATGAGGCACAGCAGTCTAGTCTACTTTCTGCAATTCAATGTAAGTCCTTGGAAGGAAGAGAAGGAAGAAATGTGTTCTTGGTGGGTATTCATTACTGAGTAAACAAAAGAAAGCAAATATTTTTTTTAAATTGTTAGTTAGCAGTGATTGTGCCCTTTTTACAATAAGCAGGAATTTGTCACTTGTACGTGACACCAAAATCAAAGTGTTTAGCATGATGGTGATCCTTAGATTCAGTACACCGTATGGCATGAAAATTGCTGATGTCTTTCTCTGAAATGTGACAACAATGCCATCCACTTATACAGTATGATCAAAGGCCTTTTCCTTTTACTAGCAAGTGTCCCATCTGCATCTTTTCATTAATTCCCAATAGCAGCACACATTTGCGGGAGTTTTGCATGAATGGTACAGTTTCTCTGAGTCATTTTGAGAGCATCATATTTACTCAGTAAGTGTGGGACAACCGGGCTGGGCACACAGTGGTTGTGCAGTGCGTGCCCCTCAGTAGTGCACGGCACACAGACAGTGCTCCTGTTCCTGTACTGCTGCAGCAAAGAAACCATCACAAATTTAAAGTGAACTAAAACTATATTTATTTGTTAAGACCTGCTGTAGCCAATTATGTTGCAGTTATTACAAGAAAGGAAATCAAGTCTTAAATTAGAGTCTGAAATAAATGAGATGTGGTTGCGTCATTCCTGGTGTTTATACTTTATTATCCCATGGTGACATTTGCCAGTGGCACAGTACAATGGCACTGGGTTAGGGGTAAAGCAATGTCATCTACACTGAGTAAAGGCATTCCTAATTCTCTTCTCCCCCTCTTTCCTCTAGTCATATATCCTCTAATTATATGCCGATTTTTTCCATCTCCTCGCTCTCCTGTTTTTGTTTCCTTCTCCAAAGTACAGCCTGTTGTGCACAGGCTGCAAAATTCTTGAAAAGTATTTCTGGATTTCTAGTCTGTGGAAGTCTACCTATTCAGTAATGAGTTATCCCAATCAGTCAGGGAATGTGTTACTAGCTAGGAACCCAACATATATATTATCAATATAAAAATAAGAACTCTTCTTTTCTTGACCCAACTTAAAAAGCTAGGCAGATCTCTGATTCCTTTGAAAACAGGACATCTTTATCCATCTTTATCTGGCGATTTTAGTGGCATTAGCTAAATTGTTAGGATGGCTTCAGCTATACTTACCTTTCTGCTCTGCTGTTTCTCATTATTATTAGATCTAGGTAGCTGTTGGAAGTGTATTATTTTCTAAGTCTGAACAGACTAATATCATCAGCCATAATTCTGTGGGTTTCTCCTGAAGCCATTACCATAATGAAGATAATTATATCTAAAGTGAATGTTTATTTCATACTACTTTGTATGGCAAAATATAATTAGATGTTTGGCTACATATGTATATGGTTGAAAAGGATTTAGTATTTTGAAAGAGGCTGTAAGTAAGTTTGAATAAAGCAGTAGTTTAACTCTTAGAGTGACTCTAAAACTTCAAGCAAGTGTGCTGTGAGTACACCGTGACATTTGCTAATACGGAGTGAAAAGGCTCTCGTAATTTGCCTCCACTTGAGTAATTGTTTATCCAGTGACAACTGTAACTTCAAATTTACAAAATTCCCAGAAGCCTTGTGTTGACTGTGCTAAGCTAATCTTGTAAATATTTATCTGCCTTACATTTGAAGCTAAATAAAGAACATTTTCTTATCATGCACTGCAGTTCAATGTGGGCTTTTCCCTGTAGGAGGTTGTTTATGTTGCCTACATAGACTCTAAATGCCTGAGATCCTGAGCATGGAATTCAGTTGGCTATCTTGTAGCTTTAATCCTTTCTTTTTTATTTGAACTGGCAAGCTTTAGAAGTGGTGATATCTTATGGTCAAAGTTGTGTGAAAAAGAAGTTGCCTTCATGTTTCATGTTGACATTTTAGGCCTCACTTGCTGCCATTTGTTTTTTTCTTTTAGACAGGACTTCTATATCTTTTGAATCTTAGCAAGGATAAGACACAACCTGACAAGATGAAGTGCACTTTTTCTGTATCTCCATTGACACGTTTTTAAAAAAAAAAAAAAAAAAAAGTGAGTGATGAAGAAAAGAATGACCTATCTACTAAGTACAAATAATATGAGAGCCAGAGAGGAAGAGAAGAGAATAAAGATTTAAGCTTAAGTATGTCAACTTTTTCAAAACCAATTGAGTGCTGATTTAATTAAGTGCAATAGTCATGATTCAAGTTCAACATTAGGTAAAATGTTAAATGTTTAGAATGTTATATATGTGAGGAAACTTTCTTTGTTTTCATACTGCCAGGAACTGTTATTCTAACACATGCTTTCTTAGCCAAGTCCTGAAGAAGGTCTAATTTTTTCAACCTTTTTAGCACACACAGCATCCCTCACGGATGTCACCTTTCCAGATACCTCTCTTCTGAATACTTCTATCAGCATGAAAAATGATTTCTCCATTTCCTGTCAATCAGTGATCCTTGTGAATATTTGTCCTTCCCTTTTTTAGCACAGTGTTGAACACTGGAACACATCCATTTCTGTGGAATGACTCTGAACGGTTTTTTTCCATTGCTCTTTCTCAGAGTTTCCAGTTAAAATCTTCATCTCTCATATTGGCTACATCATTCATCTGTCTTAGGAATTTTCTTTTTACCTCCTAGTCTAGTTTACCTATTTTTCTGTTACAAATCTCATGATAAAGTTTCAAATTTAACCCGTTGGCCTTTTTAGCTTTTCAGATAGGTTACTGTTATTTTATTGTGTCTTTTGCAATTTGTAGTGGATATAATTTGGGCTGCCTTCTAAAGATGCTGTTCTCCTCCACTTCTCTAAGTACTTGCTGTGCACCTCATGTATATTTATTGGTAAGTTTCAGTAGTAAAGCACAGGTCATGGCTAGCATACCTAAACAAGGCTACCAAAGAGTCTTCTTGCTAACAGCATGTACACTGAGCATACTGGCTGTGTGATATCTGCCTTTCATCCTGCCTGGGTGGGAAGCAGGTGGGAGCAGTCCTGACAATTCATCACCAGGATCAAGCTGTCAAAGAGACAGGTCAGTTCCCAGACCCCATCAGCTCAGCTGCACTGAGAATTTGGCTCATTCTCCAGTTCAATCAGTGTGAGTCACTGAAATTTTGACTATGTTTGATACAAATCATTAGCCTCACTGGTGGGGCTTAGCTGTGCTCTGCTAAGTCTGCCGAAGCCCCAGACATGAGTTTGAATGGGTGGCTGTGCACATAGTGTGGATTTGAGAAAGGTGGTGATGTACTGTATTCAATCAAAGTTTCTTCTAAGGCACAAACACATACTGATTTATTTAACAGAGCTATTGGTAGGAAAGTGTAAGAGCTTATCTCCTTTGTATTTCACTGTTGTAGCAGGGTAAAGTTGATAATGATTTCTTCCTCAGAATTTTAGTCTCCTAATTACTGTAACCACTAGCCCTTACTAATGGGACTAGTAAGACATTGAAGCCATAGTTTCTACCACAACTCAAAGCTGTAAAACAAAAAATGTCATGCTTGGGATAGGATGACAGGGATTCTTTTTTTTATTATTTTTTCAACTACAGAAAGAGTAATTACTTTATGTGAAGAAAAACCTAAAATATTAACATGAGGGGAAAAGGCACATGGTATCTGTATTTTGCTTTCTTCAAGTGCACAGGTTTTTAAAAGGATCCTCTTGTAGAAAGACCATTCAGAAGCAAAGGGAAGGATGGATCATTTGCCATAGGGTCTGTGCCTGGTATGTGCAGGCAGCTTGAAGAGAAACGCGTATTTCTGACACCTCAGTCATTGAGGTCAATTATTTAATTGAGTTAGATTCTCACAGATTACAGTCTCACTTCAGATTGAAATGGATTCTGTAACGACAATTCTATTGACATATTCATTTTTAACAAGGAAAGAATCAGAGCAAATATTTAATAATTTTGTGTCCTAAGACTGTTTTTTGTCATTGCCTACTGTTTAGATTCCAAGATAATAGATTATACAGAGCATCTCTATCTTGGCATGTTAGTAGTTAATTTGGGAATAACTGCAACGGTTAAGAGTGAGCTGAGGAATATGTCAGGTCTGAGCTCTTCACCAACCACCTTTTGTGTGAAATGATCCTGTTTCTAACTGGCATAAACATCCAAAAGAATGACTGTTTGCTCCTGTGTACATACAGTGTATGGAGTCACAGGAGCTAGCAATGAAGTCTGGAAAAGTCTGCTGGTATATTTTCAAAGCAGACTGGTCATTTTAGGGGTGATTCTGTTCTGTTCTCAATTTGGTTTAGTCTTAAATCTCTCTGCAGTTTTAATTTGTTCTCAGTTCAAGGCCCGTCCTTAAACTGAAATCTTATTCCTATTGAATTTTATAGCAAATTCTCTGGTTTCAGTGAAACTGTGGTTTTATTTCCTGTATTTAGCTGTACTTCAAAGCATTTTGCCGAATCTGGCAAAACATCGGGAAATCAAAACTAACGGGAAACTAGGCCATCTATGTGATTTATCTAGATTATGCACATACATGCCTCCCACCTGAAGATGATTATGAGATTGAAATGACTGATTATTTAGACTTAAAAGATTTTTAAAATTAAACCTATGAAGACGCTTATTTTAAAAAGATGTTTCCAGCCTTCCATTTTGCTGTATTTGAGGTTTTCCTTCTACTGAAGATAAAGTTCAGTTGAAAACCTGCAAAGGGGTGTGAACAGGGCTGTACTATTTTATGGTAGGGATACACGGGTCAAATGTTGACCTTTACATGGGTGTGTGAGAGGTTGTTCCCCGGTGACCATCGAAAAAAGGGAAGGATGAGAATACTGTTATTATTACCAAGTGGAACAAGTGTCCTTTAGCTCTTGTGGTGGAAGGACAAATGTTTTAGAGATAAAGGGTGAAGAGTCTGGTTCTGGTGACTTCATTAGTGAATGCATTTGTATATGAGCTTTATCTCAGTTGCATGTTTGTTAAAAATGAACCTGACCGAAGCGGGTGAAGAAATACCGCAATCACTATTTCTTATATTCCAAATAACTGGTAAGGTTAGACAAGTATTTTAAAAATTTAGATCAGAAGTACTCTAACACTTGAAAAAAATCTTTAAGTATTTTAATAGTATCAAGAGCATTTGCCAGTCCATTGTCTAATATTTAAAATCATAGAGCATCCGAAATTGTATCAATTTGTTAAGCTGGTTTTTGGTTTTATTTTAAAAGTTACTGAAATCTGGTGTTAATTTTTACTGACCTGTTTGCATTTAATGAGGAATGTTCAGGTTCCTTGAACTAATTTGAGCTTACTCTATAAAATGTATTGTCTTTGTGGTGTAAAAGAAAGACAGTTTCAGCTGTCTTATGCTACTTGCTATGTATGTGCAGATATTTAAATGTCATGCACTAGGATCTATGTTTACTGAGAGATTTCTCTGAGAATCATTCATTCATGACTTTGGTAATGGGCAGGTTTTAGAGGAAAAAATCCTTTAAAATACAAGATTGAAATGGCTTCTTTTGTGGAAAGTGCTGTCTAGGAAATTCAGTGCTGGTGGTGTTGTTGAAAATATGTAGAATTCAGTAGACCCTAATAGCAGCAAATTATTTTTCAGTATGCGTCTTTTAGAGTTCTGTTACTCTCGTTTTCCTCCACTTTCCTCCTTTGATTTACTGGCTTTGTGTGTGAAATTCAGTACATTTGGGCAGATGCAAGCAGCTGGAAGTAATAGAGTTAGAGCACTTTGAAAGGCTGAATTTTCACAAGTGGTTTGGGTTTTAGATGCTGGGAGTCATTATCTGGTGCTTCAGAATAACATTTAGAGGCCTTGCTCTCATGGCAGAGATTTGAAAGAGGTTATTCATGGGTTGTATTTCACTTCTAAAAAGTTGAATAAAATTACATTGCATTATATTTTTAAATGAAGAAATCTGATTGAGCCATGCAGACACATTTTAGAATAATATATATTCTAATGGCACAAATAGCTACTTTTATTCCATGTATTCAGAAAAACATATGCTCCCAGAAGCTTTGAAGGGAACCTTTTTCTTGCCAGCTATATATAGTATAGTGAGTGTTTCCTTTAAACTCAAGCCAACATCCATGTAAACATGATAAAGTTAGCTATGGCAGTTTTATGGGGGAGCAAGAATTTGTGGTCTTATATTGTGCAATTTTTTGTTGCTGGGTTTCTTTCACAGCTATCCTTTCTTGTTTCTGGAGGTGGGTTTCATTACTTGTCATACAAACAAGTTTCCCTTATTTTGTCCATGCCTCTCTGTGATTCCGTGTCCTCCACTTATTTTATTTTATGTTTGCTTTCAGTAGGGTTTTTCAATACTGACAAAGTCTTGAGGGGCACCTATTTATAAGGCACACAGTGCATTATTTCCTCGTATTTTGTCCTCTTCTTCTTTATAGCATCTGAAATGGAGTACTCTTTTCCTCACTAACAACATAGGGAATGCAGACACCAAAAAGCAGAGTTAAAAGGCCCAGATTGTTTCAGTGGATGTGTGTTCATTGTAATTGCCATTCCAGCTACAGTGAACTAGTTCTCACAACAAATTCCTCTGTAGACATGGACAATGCCTAGCACATCTGGTGTTATCCTTTCCTTTGCTGTTTCGCTGTTACTTCTGCAAGTG